>CAUHTR010000920.1:0-98518 GCA_959609185.1 Schmidtea polychroa | reverse complement strand
TAAGGTTGTGTGTGTATGTGTAAAAATATTTTATGTTTTTGACTAATATTTGCAATAATAATAATAATAATAATAATAATAATAATAACAATAATAATAATAATAATAATACTTTGAAATTGTATTTGAAAATAATTTGCGACATGTTGATTGTGAGTAGTACCCTTGTGACCAATACCCATAGGGGGACAGAATATCTTGTCGGATAAACTCGGAGTATATATAATAATAATATTAATAATAATAATATTGATTAAAACTTTGAAAATAATTCTTTGAAAATAATACTTTGAACAATATTTGATGAAAAAGTTCCTGAAATAATCATGAAAATGTTGAAAATCGTGAAAATATTGAAAATGTAGAAAATTATGAAAAAATTGATAATTATTAAAAAATGCAAATGATGAAAATGTTGAAAATCCTGAAATTGACGTAGAAATTAAGTTTTATGAATATGTAAGTAAATAATAATAATGAAACTTCTAAAAAAAAATAATAATTAGAACTTTGCAAATAATAATAATAATTCTTTGAAAATAACTTTGAAAATATTAATAATAATAATAAGATGAAAAACTTTCAAAATAACTGTAAAAATAATAATTTAATAATAATAGTAAAGAAATATTGAAAAATATTAAAATATTCATGCAAATGATGAAAATGTTGAAAATCATGAAATTGATGTAGAAATTAAGTTTTATGAATAATTGCAAATAATAAGAATAATAATAATAATAATAATAATAATAAAAATAATAATAATAATAATAATCAACGATTTAAACAAATTAAAACAAAAATTATTAGTTCTAAAAATATTAGGCATCATTCTAAAAGTATGACGTAATCGTTCTAAAATATTAGGCATCATTCTAAAAATATTAGGCATCATTCTAAAAGTATTAGGCATCATTCTAAAAGTATGACGTAATCGTTCTAAAATATTAGGCATCATTCTAAAAGTATGACGTAATCGTTCTAAAAATATTAGGCATCATTCTAAAAATATTAGGCATCGTTCTAAAAATATTAGGCATCATTCTAAAAGTATGACGTAATCGTTCTAAAAATATTAGGCATCATTCTAAAAATATTAGGCATCGTTCTAAAAATATGACGTAATCATTCTAAAAATATTAGGCATCAATCTAAAAATATTAGGCATCGTTCTAAAAATATTAGGCATCATTCTAAAAATATTAGGCATCATTCTAAAAATATGACGTAATCATTCTAAAAATATTAGGCATCATTCTAAAAATAATAGGTACCATTCTAAAAATAATAGGCATCGTTGAGTGAGTCATTCTCTTTGTTAATATTAATGATGATGATACCTTCAATAGCTCATTTGAAAGGTCTTGGACTATGCTTTAAGATGAGGTATCGTCCAATAAAATCCGTTGGTGGGAACATTAATTTTTGGGATGAAAAAAAGTAGGTCACCGCTGGGCCAATTAATAATATTTTGAAAAATAATAATAATTTAACGTTGAAAAGATGATGGTCATCAATTGTTAATAACATTAAAACTATTAAAGATATATCAGATACCTATAGCTCATTCGAAAGGTCTTGGACTGAGCTTTAAGATGAGTATCGTCCAATAAAATCCGTTGGTGGGAACATTAATTTTTGGGAAGAAAAAAAGTAGGTCACCGCCCGGCCAATTAATTTAAACAAAAATTAAATTAAAAAAATAAATGACCTTGACCTTTTATTAAAAAAAAATTTTCCCGGGGGGGGGGGAGGGGGGGGGGGTATATGTGGCCTGGAGGGCCCCTGGTCTGGGGAGCCCCAATCCTACTACTAGTGTGTAAAGAAGTAATATCTTGTGTCTAGACTAATTGGTATGATTATTAACAAAATTATACTATAAAATATTTTTACTTCGAGTTCAGATAAATATTGTATAATTCATTAATATCAGTGTTCTGTTTCGAAAAGCTAAAAATATTTAATAGTATTTAATCATATATTTTAAACTTAATCGGCTTAATTTATTTCATTAAAATCTTTAAAATGTTATAAAGTGTAATTTGTTTTGATTTTGTTTTAATTATTCTCAAGCTCGAAATATTAAAATCAAAATTTTGCCACCAATTTCATTATAATTAATAATACCCATTTATTTTAATTTAATTAGAATTAATAGATCTCAACAGTAAATCATTATTTCTCGATAGATAATTTATGATTTATGCCCAAATATTCTTTCTAGATAATTCGAGTAGAAAGTTTTCGTAACATAAATCTTTGTGGCAGTTACAAAATAAATGCACTAAATGTAATAAAATTTTAAAATATATAGAAAATCTTGAAATCCTAACTTTTATATTCTAATGACAATTAAAAAAATAAATTAATTAATAAATAAATAAATAAATTAATTAATTAATTAAATAATTAATTAATATTATAAATTAATAAATTAATTTTTTATTAATTTTTGTAATAAAAGTAATTATGATGCCTTTGAAACTTTTATAGATAGAAAATTCTAAAATTTGTATTTATAGATATGTTAGATGATTAATAAAAGTAAAAATAACAAAATTTATTCTGAAATTTTCAATTAAACCCAGTAAATGACATATTTAAAAATCTTTTAATTAATGAAACTAAATGTCAAATCAAACTATTTAACGATTTCTGCAGAAAATCAAAATTACATTGGACGAAATAGTTTTAATATTAATATAGTTATTTTTTTTTTCAGATTACTATTACAGCGACGATTTTATGTCTTTAAAAGCAACCAATGCACTGCAACACACATTGTTTTCCTAAATAAAAAGAAAAGAAAATAAAAGAAAGAAAAATTTACAGTCGAGCATAGAAATGTCTTAAAAATCAATTATTCGATGTTAAGGACAAAAAAAAATTAAAATCGGAACTGTTTGTACTGTAAAATAATGACCTGTTTATTATTTAAATTCGTAATCAACTTAGACCTGAAAGACGCACTGTCAGAAGTTTTGAAATTGAAATTGAATTTTAGTGACACCCGTATCAACAACCAATTCTGAGGTCATTCAGTACATAGAGACAAAATAAGACATAAATAAGGAACACGATTTCTCAAGGTCAATTAAACGTCCTCGCCGTTATTATCGATCCACGAAGATTTCATTCAACAGATCTCATTTTTTTAACAAAAATGAAAATCAAAAATTTTATTAGCAAAAGAAACAGAGAAACGGAATATTTGTATAAGTAAAAATTTTAAAAAGAGCGACGTTTCTTTTTTTGTTTTTTATTTGTTAATAAAAATTATTTAAATTTGGTTTTATGCGAATGGTTTTTATAATGAGAATTTTGTTTATTTAATGTTTTAAATAATTTAATTAATTTCCTTTATCCTTAACTATTTTTTTGTATTAAAGGTGACATTTTGTAATGGCCAGAATTGTTGTCATGAGTTTGGATTTGGGTTTTAAGCCTATTTTACTATACATACTTTAATGAAAAGGACTAAAATTTTGTTTTAATATTTTTTTCTGAAATAACACTCTAGTAAACATAAACAAATAAAATACACTTAAATTTCTCTAATCAAATTTTATTTTTATTGAAATGCAATGGAAAACTTTACACTATACAGACAACACTCAAACTACACAGTCAATGGCTCCTTGGAAGTTTTGAAAAATTTGAAATATTTACAAATTATATTCCAAATTATTTAACCATTGTTAGAAAAAGGGAAAAGTAAATTTAAAAAAGAGGTAGATTACCGTATTATTTGAGTATTGCCTGTACAAATATATACAAATATTTATTTAATTTAAATTTTAAAAACACTAAAATATTTAAATTTTTATCGGTTAAACATGAGTTATTTTGTGCAAAAAGTTCATTAGTTATATTTATCATTATAATCAGCACTGTTTTTTTCATATTTTTCACATTTTTCAATTTTTTATACCTTAATTTTTTAATAACAGATCCGTAAATCTGAGTGCCTAAATTATAATATTTATAGATATTTAACAATTATTAAATATATTATATATAGATTGATAGATCTTTTTTTATTTTTCTTTACTTAAGGGTTTTAAGTTTTAAGTGAATAATTAAAGATTTTCGTTTTTAATTTTTGAAATCATATTTCGCGGTTTTTAAATTAATCAATTATTTAATTGAACAAGGAACCGCAGAAATTTTTAAATATTTGGTGAATAAATTTTTTTATTTAAATTTGCTTTTAATAATGAATGATGTCAAAATTAAATTAATTTTTGAGGTGAATTTATTATTTGGAAATCTGATTGATGAAACAAATACATGGAATTTCTTGTGTTGAAAAATCAAATTTTCAAAAATTATTGGCGTCTTATAATTTTTATTCTCCAAACGGTGAATTCCATGCCGATGAAACCTTTGATCCGATTTTGTTATGTAATTTCACGCTTTTTGAATTATGATATTTTAGGATTATATAATTTATGTCAATATTTTTAAGTTAACTTTTTAAGTTTCTATGTTAATAATAAAAATATTTAATTTAATATAAATGTCTAATATATTGTTTAAAATAATATTTTTATAAAATACATTGCAAACAACGAGATGAATTGCATATTTTTGCATGTTATGTTTCTTAAAATTTTAAAAACATTAAAACATTTAAATTATTTATCATTTAAACGTGAGTTATTTATCATAACATTACAAATTTTGTTTTTAATTAAAATTAAAATTCAGTGTCAAAATAAAATCTGCTTGTCCTATTTTAGAATAATTTAATTAATTTTTTGTTTTTGAAAAATAATTCGCACATACACTGACATACACAGAAATACACGCACATACACTGATATTCTAACGAAAGAAATTGAGAAATATATAGAAATAATGTATATAAATACAATCAAAATATCATAAAAAGTATTTAAAATAAACTTGCAAAATGCATATATAAAATCTAAAAATTTATATTTGAAAATTTTGTGTAAAAACATAAAAATTTATCAAGTTCATCACGCGACTTGATGTACTTAAAAATATATAAAATATATAAAATCTAAAAAAATTTTAAATGGTTATTTTAAATAAAATATTAAAATTTAATAAAAAAATTGAAAATTTTGTGTAAAAACATAAAAATTTATCAATTTCAGCACACGACCTGATGTACTTGAAAATATAGACAACACCAACATTTAAATTTAATACTTTAATATCAATGATTTATTTTAACTACTAAAAGAAATAAGTAGTTCATTATTTTATAAAATACTAATTATATAAAATTTATATAAATAATTAAAAATTAGTTAATAAATAAAAAATAAAAAATAAAAATTTAAAATAGTTTATTTATTTTGAAACAATTTGAAAAATTTTCTCTTTAAAAACATTTTATAAAACCAGCTACTATTTAATATTTTACTGAATTTGATTCTTTCATCATCTCTATAAGTCAAACATTTTCCAATTAAAATTTTAGCACTTTTAGAACATTTATAGAATGAAATCGGTGTAATATTACAATAATCATTTTTAGTTTTAAATATTGGTTTGCCTTCAATACAATAATATATTAAATTCCCAATTTCGAATGCCATATTTTTCTTGACATCGTAAATTAATCCAGCAACAGCTTCATAACTCGAACATCCAACGGTTCCAACAAATTGATCATACAATGGAACTTTGCTAATTTTATCATAAAGAGCACTTTCAAAATCAAGAAATTTAATTTTATAAGTAACTTGGTTTATCATAATATTTTCAGGTTTGACATCTAAATGATAGACACCTTTGCTGTTTAATTTTAATAAACCTTTCACTATATTCTTTACATATATTTTGACAATATTTTCTGGTTGTTCTTTTGTGTTAATATAATCGCATAAGGATATCCAATCTCCGTTTAGGTTTTCCATAACAATTGAAAAATCATTTTTGCTCTGAAAAAAACTGAGAATTTCAGGACAAAGTTTATTGTCATTAATCAGATTGTTAAAATACATTTCTTTGGGTATTGGAAACGAATAATTTTCATCTTTAATGAACAAATTGTTTACATTTTTATTTACACATTTTATGATAACAGTTTTATGATCTGGATGTACATTGGAGAGGTTTTTAGCTATATAAATTGCACTTTTCTTGGACTTTTGAATAAGTGTAATAAATTCATATTTATTATTTAGAATCATTTTAATTAACTTTAAATTATAAAATTAATTGATATTAAAAGAAATCATTTGAAAAAAATATTTATTTTCATAAGATTTGATTGGACAAAAATATTTATTTTAATAATTAATTAAAAAAATATTGTAAAATATTATTATTAATAATTAATTAAAAAATATATTCGCCATTCGTAGATCTTTTTCACTATATATTTCGATAGCATCACTATCATCATCAGGTTACCTACATTCACTCTTGATGAATAACTATACTATATTGATAATTTATAAAGAAATTATAAAATCTATAAATTTTTAAATTATAAATAAAAATTTTTAAATATTTATATTTTTTAAAAATAATTTTCAATAATCAATTATATTTAAACTTTTAAAAATTATTTAAAAAATATTATTTTAATTATTTTTTTAATTATTTAACATAACTATTATTTAATATACATCAACATACGAAAACTTAATTAAAAACATTCAACACACACGTATTCACTGCATTCTTATCAATAATGCTTCACATATCACATGCTCAAAACAATTATCAAATTTTTTGATAAGATTTTAAAATCAGACATTCCTGATTCTCTCATACAGACTTTATCGACAGTGTTCTTGAACTCGAGTACAGAGATGACGGGAAGTCTCTCCAATATATATGTCATTACATCCATTACATGTGAATTGATAAACGAGATCCGAACACAATCCAACTGGCGTTTGAGATTTACTAACAAAAATACTACGTACTTTGCATGAAACAATTCTATAATTCAATGTACCCAACTGTTTACCAATCTTTCTTTTGAAATCTTTATATCCTTCAGAATACGGCAATACCATCGAATATTTTGGCTCATCTTGTTTGTTAGTATCAATATTCATATTCACTACATCATTCGACATATTAGTGAATTTACATTCATTCATACTATGATCCTTAGCATTATTCATACATTTATCAACAGTCTCTTTCAACGTTAACAATAAAAACCGTTTTGAATAGCCATTCTTCACCAGTAATTCAACTAATTTATCTACACTTTTTACGGAATTTTTAAAAGTGGAAGATAAGCACCATGATCGATAAACCAATCCTTTCACAATGTTTCTTTTATATTTAAATTCACAAAAACTCTCTGGGTAGTATAGAGGCTGGTATCTGTTGGTTTTCTGTAAATTTCTGTCTCATATTGTTCATCTTTGCGTTTAATTAACAAGTCAAGAAATGCTATGTATTAATCCTTCTCAGTTTCACATGTGAATTTAATGTTTTTATGCAATCATTCATGTAATGCAAAAAAAGGTTTCACATTCAAAATTTCAACATATAATTGGTTATTGAAAATTATTTTTAAAAAAATAATTGTTTAAAAATTTTTTATTTATAATTTAAAATTTATAGATTTTATAACTTGTTTATATATTATCAATATAGTATAGTTATTCATCCGTCGTGAATGTAGGTAACCTGATGATGATAGTGATGCTATCGAAATATATAGTGAAAAAGGTGTACAAATGGCGATTTTTATTAATAAAATCTTTAACGTGTTTATTTAAGTATTTATTTAAAAAATATATTTTTTAATAATTTTTAAATATTATTAGTCTAAACTTAAAACAACTATTAATTGTTTGAATTTAACAATTTTACAAATAATTAATAGTTTTTTTAAGTAAAGAAAAGTTTCGTTTATATTTCGTTTATATTCGTTCACAAATTTGCAAATAACGAACCAATTCAGTGTGATGTCAAATGACAACACTAGGTTATTAAGAGTTAAATCCAAATTTTTTAATAGTATATTTGATTAGTTTTGGAAGTAAGAACTGTTTAACGAATCATTTTCGTAAACGTTTAATTAGACAACTTCAAATGAAGTCAGACTACAAATTCAAAATAAGTTTGGGAAAATTAAAGTTCAAAGAATTAATTAAGAATTGAAAAATAATTTCAAGAAACATGCATTCTAATCAAATCGATGAAAATGGAAAAGCGCAACCCAATTGATGGTCTATCCCAGTGGTTCTCAACCCGTGTTCCGCGAAAAAAATGACATTTTATCTTTAAATTTGCATTTAAGATACATATCATCAAAAACCTCAATTAATTTTTTTATAAGATGATTCAATAAGAAAGCCGTTACACAGATATATAAACAAACACAGATATATAAACACTCATTGTAAGCAAGTATTTTTTGTCAGTGTTCCGCGTAAAAAAAAATCATGTGAATGGTGTCTATCCTGGTCTTTCCCATTAATGAAAATGTCGTTATGACTTTATCTTTATATTTAAAATTGAGCTATAGAAATTTTATTACTGGCAAAATCTTTTTTCGATAATTAAAAGCATTTATGTATCTCTGTTTATTTTTTATCATTATTCAAGCTCTTGAATATTACTTTATTAAAAATTTATATTATAGTTTATTTTTAATTACTTTTTTTCAGTATTTATAGGAACTTTGTATTAAATTTTATATTTCATTTTGATTTATTGTAAGTTAAATCAATTTTAAAATATATAAATTATTATAAAGTGTTGTGAATGTTTTTAAATTGTTTGAGTAGTAAATTGAGGATATGCCCATTGCTTTTGTTGGTTTCAATTATATTAAATATTGAATTAATATCTAAATAAATTAATTGTAAAAATAAATTTCATTTAAAAGATTTTGAAATATTCCTTTGAAAATTATTTATTATTTAAATTTAAATAAAATTAATTTTAAAAATAATAGTAATAATAATAATTTCGTTATTTGTTTAATATATCGAAATATCTATAGTTTTTCTATTATATCTTATGATGACAGTAAAACTGCCCAAATATAACGTAAATGTTTAAGTAGAAAAGGAAAACTAAATATAATTTATCAATTAAAATATTTAAGAATTAATAAAAACTTTCATATTTTTTATTAAATAATTTTTATCAAACATCTTTTGCTAATAAATTTGCTTTTAAATGAATCGAATAAATTTTGATTATAGAAAAAACAAGGTTAACATTTCAAAATTAGAAACATGAATATTTGTTTAGGGAAAATGACATTTACATGTATTATTGAATCCCTGTATTATTTATCTATATTTCTGGGATTTATTCTCTTATATTTATAATTCAGATTCATACATATATGCTGTGATTTATAATGGAAAACTACGTGTCTAAGTTGTTTTTAATATTTTTCTCCACTCGAAATCTAAATGTATGAATATCTAAATAGTACTTACAAGTACAAAATAATGTTAAAACAATTGTAATATCTATTATTATTATTATTATTATTATTATTATTATTATTATTATTATTATTATTATTATTATTATTATTATTATTATTATTATTATTATTATTATTATTATTATTATTATTATTATTATTATTATTATTATTATGATTATGATTATGATTATGATTATGATTATGATTATGATTATGATTATGATTATGATTATGATTATTATTATTATTATTATTATTATTATTATTATTATTATTATTTTTTTTTTTTATTATTATTATTATTATTAAACCTGAAAGTCATTACTATGAAGTTGTAGGAAATTTTGATTGTATTATCTTCGTGAATTTATTTTTTTACCTCATTTATTTTACTTCATTTCATTGCAAGACCACTTCATGAGTTTTGAATGACAAAAACAATGTGAACAAATGAAATAGTCAACAACATATCATAATAAGATTTTATATTACAGTATAGAGAAAAAATGTCACAATTTAAGAAAAGAAAATATGTAATAGATGAAATGAAAGTAATGTTAAAATAATCAGGAAAAAACCAATATAAAGAAATTATGTTAAAATGAATCAAAGAGTCATTGAATGTTGAGAAAAATATTCTATTGAAGGAAGTTAAACCATCTAAATATATTTAAAATATGACCACATTATTAGTTTATAATCATATACAAGTATTATTATAACTTTATATTATATTAACGATTTTATTTTCATATAAAATTTATATATGAATGTTTAGTTTAACTAACTAGAAAACTTGAAAATAAGAAGAAAAAATCCAGGAGAAAATGTTTCAAAGTAGATAGTGATGGATATTGAATGGGTATCATTGGTCTCTGAAGTTTCGTACATAGAATCAAGTTTTCGCTAAATAATTCACAGGATTTTTTATATATGAAATTCCACTGTCACTATAAAAGCCAAGATATTTAAGGTCCCAGAATATTTTGTACATAGAATCCAGTTCTCGTTAAAAATCCAAGGTGTTTTAAAGTCTCTAAAATTTTGTACTAGAATTTATGGTCAAATATTCTGATGAATCGATGGCCACGTGAAATTTTGGTAATTATTTTAAATTAAATTAAGTAAATTAAGACAATATTTTAAAAATTAAGTAATAGATTTTGATGAATCGATGAAATTTGAAAAATAATTAAAAATTAAATAAATCAAAGTAAATTAGGGCAATATTTAATAGATAAGTAATAATTGTCAATGCTTAATATTATAAGAACTTTTACAAATTTCACCTCTGATTTCTTTTTAAATGACATTGTTTTTATTAAAAAGCTTGACTATGAATCAGTAAATATATCGATGTTTTATTTGATATTCACAAATTTTACTTATTTTTTATGTATTATTTTAAAAATAAGTAATAGATTTTATTAGCCACAGAGCTACGGGTATTAATAGAATCCATAACTAAAACTATATTAACACGTTTAATATTAAAATACAAATATTATTAAAACAAATTATAACGTTAATTTGTTTGAGGAGATTCAAAAAAATAATAATTAATGTATAAGTAAAGATTTCAACATACAATCAAACATACACAACATCATACCATTATTTTAATACAAATTACAAAGCGCCTCACATCCCCCCTTTTAAAAACCTTTAACCACTCAATATTTCTCGTGATGGAAATTCCATTTTCCAATTTTATATCATAACTTTGATCATGAACCGTTTTAGTAATCACACCTGGACCCATGTATCAGTTATCACCTTTATTTCGAACATTTACTTTGATCAATACGCAATCTCCAATTTGAAATTCGCGATTTGTCGTCTGATTGATTTTTTTCTTCTTCTACAATCTCTGAGAACCATTTACTATAAATCTTTTTCCCAAACACCATTTCAGCTGGAGTCTTCCTAATAGTTTTTTGAAAAGTTGAATTCAACATAAACTGAACTTCGGGAAAAACATCTACCCATGATTTATGTCTTTTATCTTTGAATGTTATCTGTAATTATTATCTCTAATTATACGGAATTGGCTCTCAATCTGTCCATTTCGGTATGGACTTGAATAATTAATTTCAATATTATGAAATTCTGCAAAATCTTTCCTTAGCTTTGATTCAAATGATTAACCTCTGTCACAGTTTATTATCCTTGGTGCTCCAAACTTCATTATCCACTCTTCTTTCAGTTTTTTCATCTTGCGATTTCACTGAATGTAAAAGATAAACTTACTATGATGATGTATAATCCCAAGAATACATCTTTCTCCTCTCATTGCAAGTTGTAATGGACCACAAAAATCTTCATAGATTGTTTCAAATAATTTCGAATCACTTTTGCAAATTATTTCTTCTTTTGTTTTAGTTGTACCAACCTTTATTTTCTGACAGTTTTCACAGGCTTGTAAAACATTACGAATAGATTGCTCCAAATCTTTAATATTAAAATTGTTTGATACATACATTTTTACATTTTTAGCACCCGCGTGATAGAGCTTTTTATGATATTCTATGATGAATTTGGACTATTATTTGTCATAATCACTCCGCTGACATATTTAAAAAATGTTTTATCTGGCATCATACTAATATTTTCTTTTATATTTTCTATTTCTTTCGAGTTCTTTTGCCATATATTTTCAATATTATCACTCATCAGTGTCAACAATCTTGTTTTTAATTTACCCATTTTAGGATTTCATGAATCATTTGTCATTGAACACATGTTTCACATTCCTTTCTAGATAAAGCGTCGGCATTATTGTGGTTATCACCTTTTCTGTTATGGTTTTCACCTTTTGAATCTCCATGTCCAGACTATTAGGATGGTTAATCCAAGTTTAAAATTGTGGGGTAATAGCTGTCTTTGTCTTCATCATAAATGTAATGGCTTTGTGATCCGTCCTCAAAATAAACTTTTTACCATATAGATAATGCTTAAAATGACCAGTAAAATAAAATATAGATAGTAATTCTTTTCTTGTTATACAATAACCCAGTTCGTGTTTATTCATAGCTCGGGATCCATGTGCGATTACTCTTTCTTTATTTCCATCTTTTTGAAACAGCACACCACCGATGCGATCAAAACTTGCATCTGTATCCAAAATAAATGGTTAGAATGAATGACCTAGAAATATCTGGGAACTTTAATACAAGTGTAGACGTTAATTTCAATTTTAAATTTTGAAAGGAGGTTTCACACTCATAAGTCCACATAATGTTCTTTAGTTTACTTCCACATAACGCTTCTAATAATTTGGAATCTTTGGTGTAATTTCCTATAAATCTGCGATAGTAATTTGCCAAGCCTAAAAATCCTCTCAAACATTTTACGCATTTAGGTCTTTTAAAAATTTTTAATAATTTCTATATTGCTTTCATCCGTACGTATTCCATTTTCACCAATGATATGACCCAAATATTTTACTTCTTTCCTTTTGAATTGACATTTTGCTGGACTTATTTTAAGATTTGCTAATTTAATCTTTTGAAAAACCTTTTCAATGGTACTATAATGTTCATTCAATGTCTTTGAAAATATAAGGATAACATTCAGATATACAATTGTTCCATTCCAATTTAATTCTCCGAGAATCAAATTCATAAGTCTTTGAAATGCTGCCGGTGCGGCTTTATTCCAAATGGGATTCTGTTAAAGTAATATTGCTTGGTTTTTGTCGAAATTGCTGTTTTGATGCATCATCGAGTTCTACTTGATAATAAGCATTGCCTAAATCAATTGTCGAGAAAAACTTTGCTCCGTCAAGAATATCTAATAATTCATCAGTATTTGGAATGGGAAAAATCGGTCTTTCTGTTATATTATTTAAAACACGGTAGTCCAAGCATATTCTTATATCACTACTGTTTTTCTTTTTAACACATACTAATGGAGAATTCCAAGGAGATGTACATTCTGATATAATGCTATATTTCAACATTTCTTGAATATTTTCTTCTATTTTTTCTATTAAATTTATAGGTTGTCGCCTTGGGTTTATTACAATCAGATTATCTTTAGTAAGTATTTCATGCTTTAATAGTTCGGTTTTCCCAACCTCTCATTTATGTTTCATAAAAATGCCGTCAAACGTGGAAATTAAATTATTTATTATCTTATCTTCTGTGGTTATTAAATGCCTTTTCTATAATTGTATTTATTTCGTCTTAACAATTTTCTATTTGCTATTGCATTCCAAATCTTTCGAGAAAATCTATACCTCCTATTAAGTTTGGGTTTATATCTTTGGCTACAACTAATTTCAGAAATTTTATCAACTTTTACATTTAATAAAGTTTTACCGCAAATTTCAATCGGGCTATCATTCGCGCATCTTAATTTTATATTACTTGTAGTCATATTCGAATTTCCAAGTTTTTTAAAAATATTATAATCACACTTATTTTAGCTCCAGTATCTAATAGGCATACTAATTTTACATTATTAATCATCACGGTAACACTGGGCCTATTATATCATACTATTATATCATTCCGTTTATCACGATTAAAAACATTTATTTCATTAGAGGTTAGAGGTGGGTCTCTAAAATGTTCATCCATACAAAATTTATTAATGTATATATTAGTATAATTTATATAATCAAAAACACCATCATTCAAACTATCGCAATCATTCAAAATCATACAACTCTTACTCATATCATGAATTACCTCTAATTTATTGCTCCGATCACCTCCTTGTGTGGTGGAGCATTCCCGTTTGGGTACTCAAAATCAGCCTCTGGATCCTCGTCACCGAATGGGGCCATTTTTTATGAAATTTTCGTCGTCTGTCTGGAAATAACTCATGGCACTGATATTTGAAATGTCCTGTTCTTTTAAAATGGGCACATTGAATATTGGGGCATTCAGATCTTCTATGATCTTTTTCGTGGCACGCCCAACATCCCTAAATTCGATTTGTTCGGATATGATTTTGAGAAAGAAATTCCCTGGTATTATAAGGCTTACTTCTATTTATAGGTTTCCATCCATTTGAAATAGTACATCGATGTTCTCTTGTAAATTCGCCTTTGAATCTTGGATTAGGTTGAAGTTTTCTTGTATATTCATCTTTGAATCTGGGATTAGCTTCTAGTTCTCGAATTGATCTGTTATTATAACAATTATCTTCTTAACAACATCAGCATAGCGTTGGGTTTTATTCATTGAAGCTACATCAGCATGAAATACATTAATTTCTTTTGAAACTTGATCGTGTTTCTATAATCTTTCTTTCATTTCATCAAATGATTTTAAATCTTGCATTTTGAGATTTTTTCAACTTCTTTATCTTCAAGCGAATTGAATAGCAAAAATTTCTTTAGTTCTTCTTCATCCAGTTTATGCTTCAAAATATTTTTTGCAATTTTCTCAATTTTTGAGCAGAAATCTTAGGCAACATCATTTCTTTGATGATAATTTAACACTTCGTTAAGATCATCGATAAGACTTCTGTTCTTAGCAAAAGCGTTTCATAATCTTTCTGTATAATGCAGAGTTTCATTTGTCAACTCATATTTCTTCGTTGAATTGATTGATAGAAAAGCTTTACTTCTGTCTTCATCGACAATATTTGTCATCTCGAAGAATCGTTTCGTTTCTAAGATGAAATCTTCCACATCTGAATCCATATAAAATGTTTCTGGTGGTTTGATAAAATTTTCAATCGTGGTCGCCATATTAGCCACAGAGCTATTAATAGAAAGGTATTAATAGAATCCATAACTAAAACTATATTAACACGTTTATTAATAAAATACAAATATTATTAAAACAAATTATAACGTTAATTTGTTTGAGGAGATTCAAAAAAATAATAATTAATGTATAAGTAAAGATTTCAACATACAATCAAACATACACAACATCATACCATTATTTTAATACAAATTACAAAGCGCCTCACATCCCCCCTTTTAAAAACCTTTAACCACTCAATATTTCTCGTGATGGAAATTCCATTTTCCAATTTTATATCATAACTTTGATCATGAACCGTTTTAGTAATCACACCTGGACCCATGTATCAGTTATCACCTTTATTTCGAACATTTACTTTGATCAATTTGANAGTAGGTAGTTAGGAGCGTCCTGCAACAATTACCCCCTCCCCCCACCCTAAAAAATTGTTGCAACTTACATTTTCTGCTTTTTTTGATTACATAATTGTTGCAGGACGCTCCAATGATTTTTTCTGGGATTTTCAATTTAAAAACATTTTTTCAATACAAATTTTTCTCTGACTATAGTGAGGGGTTTCGATGGAACCTGAGAATTTCAATAGAAAAAGGGCTATCACTAAAAAGCCAAGGATTATTGAGACTATAGTGAAGGGGTCTCCTTGGTCCTGAGAATTTCAATACAAAAAAGAGTCCTCGCTAAAAAAACCAAGAATTTTTCTGACTATAGTGAGGGGGTCTCCTTGGTCCTGTGATTTTAGTAGTGAGGAAACAGGCCATATGGACCCCTCCCTCCCCCTAGGGAGACTCCCACACCGCCTAACCCCCTCCATTAAATCCTCTTATAACACCTCTAAATCTCTAAGATTTTATAATTTTCATCCATTAAATTTAAAACCACCCACTTTTAAACCCAAGCCACTTTAAACCACCCACCCCCAAAACCTTAAATATTTATTTGATTTAAGCACTAAGTCCACAGTGATCTCTCAAATATGTTTAAAAACGTCCATGTGGCCTTTTTCCTCACTACTGTGGCTTAAATATAAAATATTTAAAGTTTTAAAGGTTTTAAAGGTTTTAAAAATTTAAAAATGTATAAAAAAATATTAAAAAGGTGAAAAACCTAAACCAGTAAAAAAATATTTCTAAAAAATGAACAATTTGAACAATCAAATAAATTTGGACAGCTTGGGCTTGTATTGCAATTTGTGTAATAAAAACTTTAAATGAAAAATGGCATTAACTTCTCACAAAAAATCAAAAGACCATTTAATTAAAGGAAATATTTTAGATGATACCAACTCTAAACTTTGTAACAAGTGTAAAGAGCGATATTTACTTTCAGGATTTGATAAACATTATTCAAACTGTATTGGACTTAAAAAAATTAAAGAAGTATTTTCTTGTTTAATATGTAATAAAAAATTCACAATCAAATTTCTATTCAAAAACATGTTGAAGAGTGTAGTAAAAATAAAAAGATTGAAGAAAATGAAGATGAGATAGTTGAACAAGAAGAAGATGAAGGATTTGAACGAGAAGAACATAATTGGGATAATTTTAATCATATTGATATATTTGGATCTGAAGTGCCTGCAACATGTAGAATTGGAGAATATATTAAAAGATACTCAAGAGATATAAAAAATTCAATGGATAGATCTATAAAAAGATTCAAGGGAACAAGGTTTAATGTTATAAAATATAGAATTCTAGTTACTACAAGATATTGGAGAGGAAATGATTCAAATCCAAACTTTCTAGATAAAGAAATTTCAACTAATTATAAATATTTATTTTCAACAAAAGGATATAATAAAATGATTAATGATGTAGTACAAGAATTAGAAGAAGAACAAGAGGAACATGAAAATCAATTAGGAGAATCAAATTTAATTTTCCACTCCTTTCAAAGTATAAAAATAGATTATTGGAGAGGAGCACCACCAAACCCTCAATCTTATATTCCAACACCATTTACCTCTAATAATATAATAAATGTTAGAAATATAGATAATAAATGTTTCATGTGGTCAATACTTTCAGCTTTACACCCTCAAGAACATCACTCTGATAGAGTATCAAAATATAAACCTTTTGAAAATGAATTAATTTTCTGGGATGATTTTGAACATCCAATGAAAATTGAAGATGTACCAAAATTTGAAAAATTAAATAATCTTAGAATTAATATTTATGACTATTCTAATAAAAATGTTATACCAATTTATATTTCTGATTTAGAACAAGAAAGAGAAATTGATCTTTAAATATTAGAAGATGAAAATGGAGATGAAACAAATCTTCACTATGTTTGGATAAAAAACTTTCAAAGTTTTATGCGTTCAAGAGTTACAAACAGTCGTACCACAGAGGGTGTAAGAATAAAACATGAAAGATTGTGTAAAGATAATGAACCAGCTTTAATTAAAATGCCAACTAATCTTGAAATGAAATTTAAAAATTATTCTAATTTATTACAATCACTCGTTACAATTTATGGGGATTTTGAAGCTATTAATATAAAACAAGATTTAGAACAAGAATTATGAGTGTTATAGAAAAAAATAATTTATTAGAATCATGGTATGAATATAGATTAAATCAATTGAATCAAGTAGAAGATTCTCAAGATTCAAACCCTCAAGGTTCTCAAATAGAGGATTCAAATCCTCAAGACTCATAAATAGAAAAAATGAAAAAGTTTCTTAAATTAAATAAAAAATCTTTTACAATAAAATTAACCCAACAATTTCCATCAGCTTATCATTTATTCATTAAAAGTAATTACCCTGAAATAATAGAATCCCACGAAATTTCATTTAGAATTACCGTCACATGAAAATTTCTATTCGATATTAAATCTATCAAATACAACTAAAGAAGAAGATACAAGAGCTAGAAAAATGTGGCAAATATTTAATTGTCAAACATTAGGAGATTATACTGATATATACTTAAGTTTAGATGTATATATTTTAGCAGACTGTTTCGAAAAGTTTGTAAAAGCTTTTCCATTAAAAGCTTATAATTATATAACCCTACCATCTTTAGCTTGGGATATATTATTATATAGCATGAATGATAGTATAGAATTACTATCAGATGTTAACATGTTCAACATGATAAAAACTAATATTTGTGGAGGAATTAGTTCAGTAATGGGTGAACGATACATAAAAGCACTCAATTAAAAATATCTTTACAAAACTTTATTCAAAGATACAGATGAACCATATGTTGAAATTAAAACACAACAAGAATTTAATATGGTAATAGAATGTTTAAACAACCCAGCCCACATTTTATACATTGACGCGACCGCCCTATATGCCGGAATAATAACTCAACATCTTCCAATTGGAAATTTTGAATGGATGGAAATACCTAAAACTAAACAGGGTAAAGAAGAATTAATGAATAAAATATTAAATACCCCCAAAGACTCAAACATAGGATATTTTATAGAATGTGATTTAAAATATCCAGAGCGCATAAAAGCTTACACAAAATATTTTCCATTTGCCCCAATAAAAAGAAAAATGGAAAAAGAAGAACTACTAGCTTGGCAACTTGAAAAAGATAGGGGGTTTAGTAAGAAGTTAATATGTGACCAAACAGATAGAACATATTACCTTATACATTATAGAATGTTAAAATTCTATGTTAAACATGGAATGAAAGTTAAAGATGTTTACAACATTATAAAATTTAAACAAGCCCATTTGTGAAGGGGTATATTGATCACAATATTAAAATGAGAAATGTATGCAAAAGAGGAAAAGATGCATTCGGGGACACAATGTATAAACTTTTAAATAATTCAGTCTTTGGTAAAACAATGGAAAACATTGATAAATATACAAAGATTGAATTATTAACCAATAACCCCAAAGACTTCACAAGATATAACAGAATGTTGTCAAAACCAACATTTAAAAATGCAGAAATATTTTCAACTAGTTTAGCTGCAATAGAAATAGGAAATTACATAAAAATTATAATAAACCAATGTATATAGGATATAGTATTTTGGAGTTATCAAAACTTCAAATGTATGAAACCTATTATGATACATTACAACCACACTTTCAAGACAGAATATCTTTACACTTTATAGACACAGATTCAATGCTTTTAAAGCTTTATTCTTCAGATATATACAAGGAAATATCTGAAAATGAAACCTTGAATAAATTAATAAATAATAGTGGAGAATTATTTAGTTTCAAAGATGAGAAACCAAATAATTCAATATTTGAGGCAATATTTATTACGGCTAAACAATATTCCCTTTTATTAGAGAGAGGAGAAGAAAATAGAAATAAGGGAATACAAAAATGGGTAGCTAAAAAAATTACACATCAAAACTTTACAGATTGTTTAAAACCACAATCTAAGATACAAATAGAAATAGTTTATCAGATTAAATCTGATAAACATAACATCTTTTTAGAAGAAGCACACAAAGTTTCACTTGACAATTATTCTTTTTAAACTTTCTTCCATTTCTTATAGCAAAGTTTCCAAGTTATTGTAACAAAGTTTCTAGGTGATTATATATTTCTTGAATTATATTTATAAATTTATATTTTATATTTTCTTTTTCTTCTTTGTTTATATTATTTAATTTATACAAAACATATAAACATAAAACTCCAAATATTTTAGTATTATTAGGTTGAGCTTGTAAAGTATTCCAAGTATATCCTTGTTTCAAATATTCTTCAACTTCTTTTGTAAGTTTAATCCCATATGAATCAAAATTCCAGATTGCAACGCAATGAGATCCTTTTTCATTAGAGTTTTGATAATTTATAATTATATTATTTTTCTTAGTTTTTCCAATTTTATATAATTCATCATTCATTAAAATTTTAATTGGTAAATTTAAATAATTTGCATAATCTTTTAAATCAAAATTTGTTTTAGCTCCAATACCAAATGTTTTTAAACAATCTAATATTGAGGGTTCATCTTTATGAGCTGAAAGCGAATGCTCACTAATTTTTAAAAAATTAAAGTGTATATTTATTAAATTTATCTTGTGAAATTATTCCATGTTTTAATAATTTTTTAGATATCTTTAAAATATCTTCATTCAAATTATTATGACCTGCTTTCTTTGCTGCGAATAATTGTCTTAGTTGAATAAAAAGATTAATAAAGTCCTTATGAACTGTAGGTTCTATCCCCATTCCTCTTTTAAATTTTTTAAATTTTTTTCGGGGTACATCTTCCTTAGGTTCATAATCGGGTTCATAATTGGCTTCCATTTCAAATTCTTTTAAATAACTCTTTAAATCTTGTATGTATTTTGATTTTTGACTACCTTTTACTAATTCTATTAGATAATTCTATTAGATAATCTTAGATAATTTTTAATTTCTTTAAAATTTGTTGAAGAATGTCCACTAATTAATTTATTCATATCCTCTGTATATTCCAAGTCTAAATATTCATTATTGTAAACATTTTCTGAATGAATATAAGGTTCATTCTTATTTAAATATAATAGAAAATTTTGGTTATTTATTTTTATAATTTGATATCCTTTAGGATTAATATTGAATGTGGGTTTAATTGTTTTACTCAATTCTTCATTAATTTGTGGGTTTATCTTTATAAAAGAGTTAATCTTTCTTCTAATACCATTTTATATACCATTTTATATATATTTATACCATTTTATATATTTATACCATTTTATTTATACCATTTTATTTATTTTGGTAACCAGGGTTTCAAATATAAACCTCTACCATCTTTTGATTTACAAATACAACCATTTTTAAAAGACTTGCATATTTCTTTTAAATCATCTTTATCTTTTAAAGATTAATTAGATGATGAAATTTAATTTTTTTGAAAATCATTTAAACCTCTACCTTTATAAGGATCAAGTTGATAGGCATGAGTCAAAGGTATAAAAACCCTATAACATTTCATTTTAATCATTATTCACGATGACCAAGAAAGTTTCATGCACCGATAAACCTAAAGAAATGGTACAACCGGTTCAAATGTTCCACAACTACAAAATGCATTTTTTGAAAGAAGAAATCAATATGAAATTGGTTGCACCAGTCAAGCTAACTCCAACTAAACTTCAATTTTTATCCGGAACGCTTTCAATGATAGATGTTAAAACTATTGATGATGTTTTTAAACGGATAGATTATAATCTATCGTGTAATCAACATGCATGGTTCAACAACAGATATGCAAGATTTTATGATGCTTTTGATGATCAGTTTCAATGAAAATGAACATGGGTATATAACAATTGCAATCCAGGGATATAAAGTTGATAATAATGATGTGTATTCTCCTATTTGGAAAATTATGTCTGCTAGACTTTCACAAATATTTTAATGTTATATTTAATAAATGTATTAGTCATATTTGTGTTTTCTCTTTATTAACAAAGAAATTGCAACATTAATGCAAATGACATGCAAATTTAACAAAAGAAATCTATAAACAAACTTAAAATATAGTTTTAAAGTGATAAAAATGACTGCAGAAAAAGGTTAACATGATTAATTAATTACCGAATTATTTATTATTTAGAATTTGTAATCAACTTTTTGTTGGAAAAATTAGCAGAAATAGCTGGTGTAAAAATTGAGGACATATTATCTATTACAAATGCCTTAAATATCGGCTGGATAGTTGAGAGTCAAGATTCAGGATTTGATGATGAGGAAGAAACTCAAGAAATTGATACTCAAGAAGAAATTGATACTCAAGAAATTGATGAGGAAATCTATGAACCTATAGATGAACCTATAGAAGAACCTAAAGATACGGAAAATATTACGAATGATTGTATTGATCATATCGTTGAAAATGTAAAAAATGTGGAGATGACGATTGTGAATGTGTTAATTAATAAATTTTAGTTAATTATTGTTTGTAATTTTATTTAAAAAATAAAACAAATAACTACTTTAATTTTTATTAAAAAATTTACTAATAATATACAAAATAGCAACACCTTTTGCAAGTTTAATGTAGTTTTTAAACTTTCTTTTGTATTCATCAATTTCTTTGGCATTTCGGGCGAGTTGGTTCAATCTACCCCATCCACCATTGGCTTCTATCCATGGTGTAAACTTGGACTTAATTATCTAGAAAATAAATATTATTAAAATATAGATTATAAAATTATTACTTCTTGAGACCACTGATAATAATGTTCAGAGTTTCATAAACTTCTTTCGATGATGATCTTCATATAAGTGAACCCGACAATTATTTGGGTCCACTTCATTTCTTCATCGCATAGGAAGTTAAATATTCGGTGGAAATAGAACTTTTTTGTTTCTAGACATTCCATATTCAACATTTCTTCATAATCAATATGGTTGCCTTCGATAATTGTTTCGGTCCGATCGATCAGGAAACTGAGGCTTTCCACAATGTTCTTGTTGATTACTTCACTTAAAAGGTTTTCAATAAAATTAGGTTGCGACATTTCTACAATAATTTAAAATATAATGTTTTATTTATACTAATATCATATGATTCTAATTGGTTGATATACTATAAATGTAAAATATATACGAGTTTTGATTTGATACACCATGAAAACTATATTCATATTGTTAATTATTATAACGGGTGTGTGCTCTCACAATACAACAATAACAGTGGAGTCTTTTAATAAATCAATATGTGTTTGTACAAATACAGCCAAGTTGATGGATATTTTATATATTATTGACAAACCAAAATGGTCAAAGCATCCAGGAAAAAGAATATCTCAAAGATTGGAGAATTTTGAACACAGCTATGGCTATCATTTGAATATATACAAAATATAAAATTTAAATTGATTGATCATATTGAAGTTTTCAATAACTCTATTGTTGAATAATAAAAAGAATATGAAAATTATTGATAAGAAGCATAATCATTTGTTAAGAAAGATTGAATTATTATTAAGCGAAATTCAAACAATCAAAGGATCAATAGAATATCTGAAAAACAATTCAACGTTACAAATTTCAAAAATATGGCTGCAAGTACGAGTACATCAATATTTAGATTACCTTTGTTAAATTTAAATTATTTAATTGTTTCAATATATGTATGTTTTGTTGATTTTGTTGATATATATATATATACATTTGATTGGATAAAATTTAAACAATTTATTATTTATTGTTTTTAATTTTTGTGAATTTTTGCTATATATTGCTTATTGATAAGACGTAATTATAAACTTGGGTCCTCAAAATATGGATTGTGATATTATGAAAAAAAAATTAAAATATTTAAAACTTTTTCTGATAAATCCGAAGCTAGATACACTCAAAGAACAAGAAGCAGTAAATTTATGATAAAGGAGTCTGAGAAAGTGTTGGATTATGGTCCAGGCACATAAATATTTGTAAATGGTGCATCGACGCACAGTTGAAAAATCTAACAATTCCTAATAGAAGTAAATAAAATGTCTGGTAGATCATTGTAACAGTTATACAGTTGTTAATAAAATGTAACAATCTTAAAAAATTAATTCAAAAAATTTGACAGTGAGTTATATTTAAACAAAAATGCTAACTAAAACTAAATGTTAAAACAAACGTTTTAATACATGTTTATTTATTTCTTATAAATAAACGCAACACCTGGAAAATCACTACAAACATGAATAACAAATGTATGTGCAAAGTCTTAATTATAAACACAAACCATTAACTTAAGATGAATTGAAAATGTTATTATTCGTTTTATTAATCGGTTCAATATTTGAAATATATTACACGAAAATAATTTGAAATAAAAAATTTATTATCTGTTTTCAAGAACGAAATAAAACTAGATGTATTTGTCTATATAAGTAGGTAGTTATTGGCCCCCTGCAGCAACGTCCCCCTCGCCAACAGTCAACACTAAAGAAGAGAGCAATGAAATCATCAATTTGATTTGTAGTTTTTACTTTATTAATAGCTTTTATAAAATAATTAAATTAAATATTTAAAAAGTAATAATTTGAAATAATATAGAAAATAGATAAAAAATAATTTTAGAAGATCATTAGAATTTTAAAATCGAAATATAAACATTTTTTAAAATATTTAAATTGCCTATATAAATAAACAAGTTTTCAGATATTTTTATTCTGTGATTTAGCGAATTTGCAAGTGATGTGATTTCCAGTGTAGCAGGTAAAGTGTGCAATAGAGTTTAATCAGCAATATTGTATACTTACCTGACGCGAAGAGAAATCTTCGGGTCTCCTGCATAGTACTGATGAGAGCCAAAAGCTCAAAACTTATTACCAATTACACACATGCACGCGTACAGTCAGCATTCTACCCCTAAAGTATTTATTTGATCTAGTGATGGCCTGTTTATAAAGTCTATATAATAAAACTATATAGTCTGTGTGAATTTATCTACATATTTATAAAATTACTAATAGTAAAAAATCTAGAACGCCTATCTTTTGCAGAATCTTTTACGCCGGGGTTTTTACATCAAATCTTTATAAGGTTTTTCAACATCTTCTATTATACATTTATAAACCTCATTATTTTTTCACATGGCCTTCTTGTAATTTTGTTTAATCACAAATGTTAATCACAATTTCAAGCGTCTTTCTCAACCTCTTTTGTTTCTTTAACCTTTAGACGCGTAAAGCGACTATGTCGGTGAATTCCTCTTCGACGCGTTAAGCCGAAATTTTTGAGCCTCTTTCCCCCAAAATATAACCTGACATCTAATTTTTGGTGTATTGATTAAAAGAAACATTATAGGATACTTTATTTTTTAAGAAAATATTTGCATTTTTCAGATCCAATTTTTTTTTCGTTTAACGCGTTCAAATAAAAAAAATATGTTTACACATAATATATTTTTAAGTTTATATAGGCAAAAAAAATTATAAATGTAAGTAAAATTTAAGAAATTAAAAATAACCAGAATAACAGAAACAAATGTAACAGATTCCTAAAAAATAATGTAAATATAAATATAAATATTAATATAAATAAATAAATATTAATATTAATAAATATTAATAATATTAAATATTAATATTAAATAAATATTAATTTAATAAATATTAAATATTAATAAATATTAAATATTAAATATTAATAATATTAATAAATATTAATATAAATAAATATTATAAGAAAATTAATAATAAATATTTTAAACAATTTATTTAAATTTAATTATAATTATTGCAAAAATTCAGTTTAATATACTAATAAATTTAGTCATACTTATTTGGATTATATTTCAAAATATCGTCATAAAAATCATAAAAATATTTATAATATTTAACATTAAAAAATTGAAAATATTTTGGCTTTTAAATTGTATTCTGAAACCACAAGTGATTGAGGAACTCATTCAAGTTTATCCTGTCCTCAGGGTTAAAAGCTAAACATTTGTCAATCAGGTTTCTGGCATTTTCTGAACATTTGTAATATGGTATAGAAGTAATATTCTCATAATCATTCTCGGTATTAAAAAGTAATCTTTTTTCAATAGAAATATAAAGTAAACATCCAATTTCGAAAACCATATTTTTCTTGATATCGTATATGTTTTCTTTGACTGCCTCATAGCTTGAATATCCGAGAGTACCAATGCATCCACGACATTTAGGATTTTCTTTTAATTTCTCATAAAGGGAACTTTCGAAGTCTATAAATTTGATATTGTAAGTTATACTATTTATCATAATATTTTTATGTTTTATATCTAAATGATAAACGCCTTTACTGATTAATTTCTCTAAACCTTTGATTACATTTGTTATAACCTTTCTCATCATAATTTCACTTATTACATTTGTATTAATAAACTCATACATGTCCATCCAATCTCCATTGAGGTTTTCCATAATAATTGCAAATTCTGTCTCAGACTGAATACAATCTAAAACTTTCGGACTGAAATTTTCTTTTTCAATAAAATCTAGAAATAATAATTCATTTGGTATTGGAAACGGATAATTTTTATTTCGAATAAACAAATAATCTTCAGATTTTAAGAAACATTTAATGACAACAGTTTTATGATCTAGATTTTTGTTCGATTTGTTTTCAGCTTTATAAATTATGCTCTTTTCGGTTTCTTGGATTATTGAAATTAATTTATAATTTTTATTATTAATCATTTTTTGTTTAAGTTAATTAATTAGATTTTAATTTTTAAATTGAAATAATATTATAAAATAATTTATTTAATGTACATTTGATTGGATAAAATTTAAACAATTTATTATTTATTGTTTTTAGATTTTGTGAATTTTGCAATATATTGATTATTGATAAGACGTAATTATAAACTTGGGTCCTCAAAATATGCATTGTGATATTATGAAAAAAAATTAAAATATTTTAAACTTTTTCTGATAAATTCGAAGCTAGATACACTCAAAGAACAGGAGTATGTAAATTTATGATAAAGGAGTCTGAGAAAATGTTGGATAATACTGTTTATGAAAATTATCAGGAACACGAATTTAAGTTCTAGTTCCATATATTTGAACATAAAACTAAGAAACATATTCGGAGTAAAACATAACGAAAAAATAAACAAGTGGAATAGAATTTTTGACACCAACAATCCAGAAGATCAAATATTCTATATATTTCCGGTTAATTTAAAATGTTTTTTCTAAACTTCAATCGACCTTCAAATTCGTCCAACTGGTCATCTTAAGTTAGATGAGGTCAAGGAACATAAATATTTTTTGATTTATTTTAAGAAGTCTTAAATTATGTATATACAAAATATAAAATTAAATATTTTTTTTAAAGTAAAAATATCAATTTTTATATTAAAATATTTATATTCAAAATTGGGCACGAAAAGTTTGAAGAAAACACCTTTTAAAACTAAGTTGACACTGAAATGTTTCAAACACAAAACATTGATGGAGAACTGAGTGTTTTTTTTAAGTTAATGGAAAATAAAAGTGTAATTTTATTCTGATACATAAATTATTAATACTATATACTAATTTAAAATTGGGTATTTTTTGAATATTAAATAATATAATAATTTACAATAATTTTTCAGACACACTGATAGAAACTAGAAAAATAAGTAAAATCCTTAAGAGTAAGTACTACCCCTCTTACACATGTTTCGTTTTTAAATTTTATATTCTGATCTTTTGCAATTGAGGGAGAATATTGAGCATCCCTAGCTTTTATAATTTCTTCCAAAATATTTTATTGTAGTGATCCATTAATGAATAATTCTACCACTTATTTTCACCCATTTGAATTATAAATTTATCATAGAATTATTTCCTCATTTAATGAAGATTCTTATCACCTGCGAATTATATTGTTAATTTTATCTCTGTTTAAAGAATATTTTACACTTTATCGATTTTACACTGCTTACCATTTTAGAATAAGATTTCTTTTCAAAGTTTGTGATAATTTGACTGATTCAATAATAAATTTGATGGAGTTAATTGGTTTTATTATATATACTCGGAGTTTATCCGACAGGATGTTTTGCACCCTATGGGTATTGGTCATAAGGGTATTGGTCGTAAGGGTACTAGTCGTAAAGGTATTGGTGTGTTTTAATGATTTTATTTAAGCAAATTTTGTTGTTTAAGGCTTTCAATGCTAATTTTTTAGAGTTAATGTTAGTGGTATATAGGAAATATTCAACTGAATTTCTATTATTGGTGAAATATTTGTAGAAAATATTGATTTTAGTGAATTTTGATCTTTTAGTGGGCTCTTACTACATGAATTATTTCAATGGAAGAATGTTTGGTGTCTGTAATAGTTAATGAAAATTCATATTGACTGAATTGAAGGTGGATATAACTTCAACTGGGTAGAATTAAGGGATATAGTCGGTTAGATATTGATGTTTAAAGGGATAAAAATATTTGGTGAGAGATCGGTTAAGATGACAATATATCATTTTAAAGGTGATATAGTCGGATGGATTTTATGAGCAATTTCTAATTGGTATAAGCAATTTTCTTTTCTAAGCATGCCAAAAATATTGACGCCATTGTTGGTGCTAAGGGCGAACCCATAGCCACTACATCAATTTGTTCATACAATGCATTATTGAAAAGAAAATTACCTTTGGAAGTTGCAAACTCTAAAAGCTTTTTTATGTCGATATTTTAAAATATTATCCAAATAAGTATGACTAAATTTATTAGTATATTAAACCGAATGTTTGCATTATTTTAATAAAATTAAAATAAAGTTTTGAATAATAATAATAATAATAATAATAATATAATAATAATAATAATAATAATAATAATAATAATATAATAATAATAATAATAATAATAATAATATTTAAAAACAATAAAATGATAATTTAGGCCTTTTCTGCTAAAAATATATTTAATACAAAATGAAAAAATATTCGACCTTTTCAATAGCATGGAGTTTAGTTTCTTTTTTTTCGAAACACCAGCAACAAGATCGCCTGAAAAGCTATCTCATTTGAAGTACTTCACTCTTGTAAGCATTCACAATGACAGTAATTTAAAAACTGTTTATGATCAGCATGACCTTGTTACCTTTTACAAGCAATATGTTTCATCAGAGTCTTTTCCTAATCTAGCGAAACATGCTCACAGGTATATTGTACTTTTGGCAGCATATACTGTAAACAGCTTTTTCCAGACTGAAAAATGTGAAAACAAAGACATGATCCGTTCTCACAGATGAACATTTATCAGGAATCCTTAGAATTGCTACATACACTGTTGCAGCAGATGTCGACTTTTTACAGAAACAGAAACAATGTCAAATATCTCATTAATGCCTGCAGTGCAGAAGACATTGAATACCCGTGGAATTTAATTAATCCGAATACATTAATATTATGAGTTCATGTCATGTAATTTTTAAAGTTTTATAAATTTCTGTCTACATGTTATTGAAATAAAAATTAATAAAACTTAATAAAATCTTACATCAAGTATTTATTTATAATAAGCTCTCAAAACACTCAAAGAACAAGAACCAGTAAATTTATGATAAAGGAGTCTGAGAAAATGTTGGATAATAATAATATTATCAGGAACACGAATTTAAGTTCTAGTTCTATATATTTGAACATAAAACTAAGAAACATATTCTGGAGTAAAACATAACGAAAAAATAAACAAGTGGAATAGAATATTTGACACCAACAATCCAGAAGATCAAATATTCTATATATTTCCGGTTAATTTAAAATGTTTTTTCTAAACTTCAATCGACCTTCAAATTCGTCCAACTGGTCATCTTAAGTTAGATGAGTTCAAGGAACATAAATATTTTTTGATTTATTTTAAGAAGTCTTAAATTATGTATATACAAAATATAAAATTAAATATTTTTTTTAAAGTAAAAATATCAATTTTTATATTAAAATATTTATATTCAAAATTGGGCACGAAAAGTTTGAAGAAAACACCTTTTAAAACTAAGTTGTCACTGAAATGTTTCAAACACAAAACATTGATGGAGAACTGAATGTTTTTAAAGTTAATCGAAAATAAAATTGTAATTTATTCTGATACATAAATTATTAATACTATACTAATTTAGCTTCGGATTTATCAGAAAAGCTTTTAATATTTTAATTTTTTTTCATAATATCACAATGCATATTTTAAGGACCCAAGTTTATAATTACGTCTTATCAATAAGCAATATATTGCAAAATTCACAAAAACTAAAAACAATAAATAATAAATTGTTCTTATAAAAAACTAATAAATAAAAATTATTCTATTCTACTAAAGAATGGCAATTTTGTTTTAATAGAATGCCTTTTGGCATTGCGGCGGCACCGGGTACATTCCAAGAATTAATGACAAAAATATTGAAATATCTATGGAAAGAAAGAGTTATGGTGTATTTAGACAATATTTTAATTTTTACAAGAACAATTGAAGAACATTGAAGATTTAAAATTAAATTTAATGTCGGGTAATGAAGGATTAGCTCCCATTGTTTATGATCGACTTCCTATTTTCCACCTAATAATGATATTGCTAAAGGTATCAATGAACCGATAAATCCCCCTTGTTGTTTATATATAATTTTTCTCATTTGCTTACGATTTTTATTATTTACTAATGATACCAAAGGTTTCCTATGTTTACTTAATAATTGCTTTTTGGATTTACTGATTTTAATCTTGTCTTTGACTACTTTAAGTATAATATCCATTAAATCATCGACAACATAATTTGGGAATAATTGCAAAATACTGATTCTTTTCATACTCGGCGCCTTAACAATGTATTAAAAAACGGGAAACTCCGATGATTTTTAACAACTACTACTTTCTGACTGGTTTTACGTTTAGGTTTAGGTTTAAAATATTTCAAAATAAGATTCATTGCAGGAAAATGTTCAGTAATAAGTTCTTTAGATGGAGTATAACTAGTTGTTGGTGGAACTTTTGGTTGTTTTTTATTTGTTACCCTTGTTTCTGAAAACATGTTTTATATGTATTCAACTTTGTTTTGAACTTTGTTTATAAACCGTGGCACCTTTTTGGTTGAAAATATCTGTTTTTACCCGTAAATCATCAGGAGATTGTTGTGTGAAATCAAGAAATATATACCCATGAGGTATTTTCGTAGCATCTTGAAATGCACTGATAAGAAAATACGATTATTAGGGTATGCTTGTCGTCCAAGAAAATCAATGACAGTTGCATCTCTAGAATTCTTGAAAATAACTAAATATTGTACATTTAAATTACGTGTTCGATGTGCACCACCTTGATGAAATAGATTTTGTGTTATGAAAATAACTGTTACACATATATGTCTGCTAATTTCTTTTCTGTTAATTTGCCGGCGGTATGACGGAATATACCTTTGTTACGTCTTCGATGGTGTCATATGTCTTTGTTCCCGGGTCCACATGTTACCCTACTTATTTTATTTCTTAAATCCACTAAATTGAGTGATCAATCTTCTTCTGGATATTCTATTTCTAACTTAATATCGATGAGCCGCATTGAATTTATGAAATATTTCCTCCGCTTCTTTTCGGCTTTTGTTCGTGATAAAGATATCATCTACATATCTTGCGTAGAAACCGATGGGTTGTATGGTCCTCAGTTTCTGTCGTTCGAGGTTATCCATAAATATGATTGCTAGCAATCCTTTAGCTTGTCTATAGATATTTTGCTCAAAAGTTAAATAATTTGGTGATATTCTCGGTATTCATTTCCTTTATTAACAAGTTAATATTATTATTATTATTATTATTATTATTATTATTATTATTATTATTATTATTATTATTATTATTATTATTATTATTATTAGTTTTATTATTATTATTAATTAAAAAACGCCAACTAACATATCGCTATATATCTCGACCGTTAACCATTAACCGATATTAATCGTAATCAAATTGTATCAAACTGAAATATTTTAATAATATTTTCCTTTATTTGTTTAGAAAAATAAAAATTTTTAAATTAAATAGAAAATACACAAATTTATTAATATTCTCTCCTACAATTTTTTTATATTTTGAAAATTGAAAAGAAAAACTTTCAAGTTAATAACTTCAAAGTCAGCGTGAACATTAATATCCAGACAAACCCGTAAATACATTCAAGAAAATATTTAAGAAGCAAATATTTAAAAGATTTAAAAACAACACTACCAGGAAGTCAACCTTTTTCGTTAAATTGGCAAACGTGTCATAAACGGATCACATAAACTATCACATCAGTATCAGAATAAGCAAATCCAAAAAAGTATCATAAGTAAAAATTTATTGCATTCATATAAAGATCATTCATGACTCTCAAAAACCAAAGAAATATCATCAACATACTTTTTGTACACAATTGATTTAGTTAAATTGTACAATGGAAAATATTTTTACAAACTAGACATAAAAATATAGACTATTGTTGAAAGCAATGGGGGACAAATAGCAACACGATCTACCTGTTTATACCACTCATTATTAAAAATATTATTCAGACTAGACGTGAATCCAAAATGCAATTTCCTCAACTTTCTCACAAAAATCCATTACATTAGGAATTGCAGCAATAAAAATAGTTCTATTTATGATTATTTAGATTTTTGATTATTTTTTATATTATAAGTAATTTTTATATTTTGCAATATCAAATTAAACAAAAGTTATTGAAAAAATTTTAAATTTCAATAAAAATAATTTTATAAAACTAATTTAAAAATTGGTTTTAAAATATTTATTTATAATATTTGACTGCAAAAAAAGTGATAAATTCTTTGGTTTAAGGATGTTTTTTGAAACCACAAATGATTGAGGAACTCATTCAAGTTTATCCTGTCCTCAGGGTTAAAAGCTAAACATTTGTCAATCAGGTTTCTGGCATTTTCTGAACATTTGTAATATGGTATAGAAGTAATATTCTCATAATCATTCTTGGTATTAAAAAGTAATCTTTTTTCAATAGAAATATAAAGTAAACATCCAATTTCGAAAACCATATTTTTCTTGATATCGTATATGTTTTCTTTGACTGCCTCATAGCTTGAATATCCGAGAGTACCAATGAATCCACAATGCTTAGGATTTTCATTTAATTTCTCATAGATTGAACTTTCGAAGTCTATAAATTTGATATTGTAAGTTATACTATTTATCATAATATTTCTATGTTTTATATCTAAATGATAAACGCCTTTACTGATTAATTTCTCTAAACCTTTGATTACATTTGTTATAACCTTTCTCATCATAATTTCACTTATTACATTTGTTTGAATGAACTCATGCAAGTCCATCCAATCTCCATTGAGGTTTTCCATAATAATTGCAAATTCTATCCCAGACTGAACATAATCTAAAACTTTTGGACTGAGATTTTCTTTTACAATAAAATCTAGAAATAATAATTCTTTTGGTATTGGAAACGGATAATTTTGATTTCGAAGAAACAAATAATTTTCAGATTTTGAGAAACATTTAATGACAACAGTTTTATGATCTAGATTTTTGTTCGATTTGTTTTCAGCTATATAAATTATGCTCTTTACGGTTTCATTGGATTATTGAAATTAATTTATAATTTTTATTATTAATCATTTTTTGTTTAAGTTAATTAAATAATTTTTAATTTTTAAATTGAAATAATTTCATAAAAATATTTTTTTATTATATTTTTGATTGGATAAAATTCAAACCATTTATAATTTATTGTTTTGAGTTTTATGAATTTGTGATCTATTTTATTTGAATGTAAATATTCTCAATATTTTGCTTATTGATAATACTTGTAAATATAAATTTGGGTCCTCATAATTTGAAATTGGTAATAATAAAAAGTTTCTAAGTGTGATATATGTTTATTATATATATTTATTATATTTATTATATATATATATATATATATATATATATATATATATATATATATATATATATATATATATATATATATATATATATATATATATATATATATAGTACGTATATATCATGATCGTTAAAAATTTTGCATAAAACTAACATCAATTACATGTAATGTCAAATTAAAAATAATTACGGTAATAAATTAATTATACAATAAAATATATTGTTTGATGAATAAATAAGACAATAATTAGGTAGTTGTGATTGTGAGATATGTCGCTGGGTTTACATCATACTCTCGACCCCCATTCCTTAATTACTTAATATTCAACGTATATTATTAGTTTATTTAATTAAAGTGGAGTTAATTACTTTATACGAGGAAGGTAGAAATGGTTTTGAGAGAATAATTTTGACATCTTTTTGTGTGTTATTATTAATGAGACAATTGTTTTTGGCTTTTTATGTAACATTGAATCTCTGATTCTTTATTAATGACGGCATTTTATTCCTTTAACTGAAATTATATAATTTAGGTCCTTTAGTTGAAATCAAGGTACTTCCGTGTTATCTTACCCCCAAAAATTAAATTATAAAATAAAAAAATATAAAAATAAATATAAATATAAAAAATGAGAGAATACATTATTGATGACGTTATTGAACATTATTGAACATGAATTTATTAATTTTTAATTTATTTAAAGCATTATATTACACAAAGCATTATATGAATTTACATTATTTATCTTAATTATTTAACTAAATTATTTTAATAGCCCTAAATAACTCTTATTCAATTATTTATATATTGCTAATTATGGTTCCTTATTATTTAAAATGTAGTCTATGTATATCTTGTAGCTGAACATTTCTACAGTTTTCAGCTCATTTTCTTTTGGTCCATTTTTTTAAAGTGACGTTTCACAATTAATATTTCATGTGGCCAAGCTACTTATAATTAGAGCGGATAGTGTAGTATAGTTTTTTTAGTTGTTGCTGGGCAAATACATTCTAATTTTGTGTTATGATTAAGGATGGTTGCAACTTAAGATGTTTATTTTTGTTAATGATATTCGATTCTGTAAATACAAATTTGTTAGAATCTGTTTGAATCATCACTAGACGAACAATTTTCTGAATTAGTCTCAAAAGCCAAAAAATATTTTTTTTGATATTTGAAATAAAGAATTTAAAATTATTATATTAATTAAAAATTATTATAATGTTTAAACAATTTTTTTTTCTCATTATTATCTGCGCATAAATAAACTCATTAGATTTAATTAATTTAATTTTGGAAATAGACGATCTTTAATATGTCTTCTTCAAAGCTTCACTTTTATATATTTATCATATAATGATATGTAATGTACATATATAGGAAATTTGTAATTATTCTAACAGTTTCGTGCTAGCTGTATTCTAAAAAGTAAAGAAAAATAATTAATTACTATTTTTATTTTAATTTGCCAAAAAATTTGAATTTATGTTGATTTCAATAAAGATATTTATTAAAATTTTCATTTTGTGGAAAATTGTTTTTCCTAACCAGTTGTCTCAGTAAAATCATACATGTATTTATTTATATTGCACCGATTATAAGCCAATTTATTATCATTATTTAATCATGAAGGAATTTATATTCTGTAAACTACATTTGAAAATTATTCACTGAATGTCTAGTTGAAGGAAACATTTAAAAAATTTCTCGAATCTCAACGAAAGAAAAATTCCCCCATCAATCATTTATGTCTGTTAAGGCAGAAGGGGATTTAAACTTATAATTTTACTGTGTGGTATTTGCAGATTGTGCATTTTGAACAATGTCCAGTGACTACAATTATTGTTAATTATATATTTTGTATAATTATGTTTTATTATTTTGACCATTTGTATTCTAACTAAGTTTGTTTATCTTGCTATATTTCNATGCGATTCCTTAACACTTCTAATGAAATTGGGGTTTAATAGACCACATTAAATTAGTGAATATCAAAAAGACATTGATAACTTTACTGATCCATAGTCCATTTTTTAATAAATTTAATGTCAATTGAAAAGAAATGAGAGATGAAAATCGAAAGAAGGTATTATTATACACACACACACCTATATATATTAGGTTGTCCCATAAGTCTCTTTCGCAAATGTGCACAAAGAAATTTTCATGCACGAACCTGTATGAACCTGTGATGTTCTAAGTTCAATGTTATTATCATTGCATTCAGTCAGCCTTTAGCTATCAAATAGTGTAAATCAAATAAATAATAGAAAAGCTCTTTTTTATTATTGAACGATGGAAAATCAAAAAAACATTTAAGACATGTGATGCTGCATTGTCTTAAAAAAGGTTTTAGTGCTAGTGATAGAGTAAATGAGATTTTTATGGTTTTTGGAAATGACTTTACAAGTGTTCAAACAGTTCGCAGTTGGTTTAGGAGGTTCAGAGCCGGTAATATTAATCTGGAAGACGAAGAGCGTTGTGGCCGCCCATCCACTACGAACACGGATCTAATCATAGCCATGGTTGAAGAAAATCCGCGATATACTGTTCGCGAAATAGCTCACAAGTTAGAAATTCCACGAACATCCGTCCATAATCATCTGACAAAATTGGGTTACATAAATCGTTCAGATGTGTGGCTTCCTTGTGAACTGACTGACTCAAATAAAACTTCAGCGTATTTCAACATGCGATCTTCTTCTCCAACGACATAATAACCAACCTTTTTTGAAAAGACTTGTCACTGGGGATGAAAGTTGAATACTCTATAAGAATACCCAACGTAAACGGTCTTGGACCAAAGGTACAGAAGCTTTAACTGTAGCTAAACCTGGCCCACATCCAAAAAAAAGTTTTGCTTTGCATTTGGTGGGATTGGAAGGGGGTAGTTTATTATGAGCTACTTCAGCAAGATGAAACAATCAATTCAACGAAATACTGTTGCCAACTAGACAATATAAAGGATGCAATTGCCATAAAACGGCCATAATTAGCGAACAGACGAAGCGTTGTTTTTCATCACGATAACGCCAGGCCTCATGTTTCTTTACTCGTCAGAAATAAATTATTATCATTTGACTGCGATGTTTTACCTCATCCTCCATACTCTCCGGATATTGCTCCTTCAGATTATTATTTGTTTCTTTCATTGAAAGATTCTTTACGTGTTAAAAATTTTATTCAAAAAATGATATAAAAATGTACCTTGATCAATATTTTGCAGACAAACCTTAGAAATTTTGGGAAGTAGGCATTATGAGGCTTCTGGAGAGATCGAGAAAGGTAATAGAACAGAATGGATCATATATTATCCAATAAATTTTTATGAAATACAAATTATTGTTTATTTTTTTCTTAATATTAAAACGAAAGAAACTTATGGGACAACCTAATATATATTGCCGGTAACATGAAATCAAATTCAACCATTGAAGATTCTTGTGGGTCAATATTGATGCTGTAATTTTCACTCTGAAATTTTATGAACTATCTTTGCATGTCAATTCACAAACAAACTCATTTTTATAGACACCTTCAATGTTTTTGGCAGCTGTGTTTATAATAGGCGCTTTGTGAAGCTCAAAAAGCCTAATTTGCTTAATGTACTTACTTTGACTTTGGGGAAGATAGAATCAAGTGGTTTGCAAAAAAGATATTACACCAGTAGATATATATGAGCTTACGGCCGCAATTTGATACCCCCCTTAATACTCAATAATTAATCAGAATTTAATAAATATTTTCATTAATTTTTCCTTTTATTTCATTATTTTTATTTAATTAATTAATTATTATAATTTTATTTCTTAATTTTATTATTTCATTTAATTTATTTTAGTTGAAATTTAAATTATTAATTCTTATCTGTAATTCTTATTACTTTTTTTTTACTAATTTGCGCAAACTGAGACAAAAATGTTCAAAATATAAAAATATATTAGTCAAACTTATTATACTTTTTTTTAATTCAAAAAGAAAATCAATAAAAACAAATTTTGTAACAAAGATTTATTTAAATAACATCCGGTATATCTTCAGCTGTTTCTTTGAATTGAGAGAATAATGGATCCGAATCAAATTATTGATGAGCAAATGAGTCACTTCCCATATAATGCCCATATGCATAACATTTATTTTTCCCCACCCAAACCCTTTTATCATCTGATTTGGTAAGTGCAGTTTTTTCATTTTTTATGGTGAATAGCTAGTGACTTTTTGATGTTAATTTTGTTTGCGGTACAGAAATAATTTGGTTAGTATTATAATTATTATAGTATTATATTATAACAAAGGTCTCATCCTCGCTTAACAAACTACAACATTTAGGTCTAAGAAAAACCCACTCCTTATATTTAAGACCTTTATTCTCGTCTTTGAACTTTCCAATGACAGAATTAAGGTTCTTACTGTATAAGGGATGATTTGGGTCATAATTCGAAGTGTCTTGAAGATTATCCCTAATCATCGCAGGTAAAAGAATGTCGAGAGAAAGATTTTTAATTTCCAAGAAGAAATCAGTGTCTCCAGCAACGATATTAATTTCGCAGTTGAATTCGTTACGATATTTGTAACTCTTCATACTGCAGCTGAGTAGAGGGATAGCGGCCCACTAAACCAGCGGCCCTCCCAATCTTTCCCAATAATAATGATAAATTAAATTATTACGTAATCAACAATTAAAACAAAATAAATATTATATAATCAACGATTTAAACAAAATTAAATTATTGAGTAATCGATAATTAAAACAAAATAAATATTACATAATCAACGATTTAAACAAAATTAAATTATTAGGTATTCATTAATTAAAACAAAAAATAAAAATATTATAATATAATCAACGATTTAAACAAAATTAAATTATTACGCATTCGATAATTAAACAAAAAAAAATATTATTATTTTAGTTACCCTTGTTAATTTTAAATTATTTAATTGTTTAAATAAATGCATGTTTTGTTGAGTTGTTTAATAATACCCTTGCGACTTGTTGAGCGTAAGCAGTACCCTTTCGAGCAATTCCCATAGGGGGATAGAATATTTTGTCGGATAAACTCGGAGTATATATATATAATACTAATAATAATAATAATAATAATAATATTAATAATAATAATAATAGTAATAATAATAATAATAATAATAATAATAATAATAATAATAATAATAATAATAATAATAATACTAATAATAATAATAATAATAATAATAATAATAATAATAATAATAATAATAATAATAATAATAATAATAATAATAATAATAATAATAATAATAATAATAATAATAATATACCCTTGTGAGATGTTGAGTGTAACCAATACCATTGAACTCTTGAAGGTTATTGAATCTCTATAGACCTTAAATGGTCTCAAATACTCACCACTCAAATACCTTTCGAATGAGCTAATCCAATAATGAATAATTCTAACACTTATTATAACAATTTTGAATTTTATTATTAATTTATCACAGAATAATAAATAATTTCCTCACTTTAATGAAGATTCTTACCACCTGAGAATAATATTGTTAATTTATCTCGGTGTTATTAAAATTATCTTTCGAATTTACGCTTCTTACCATTTTAGAATAGATTTTTTATCAAATTTGACTGATTCAATTGATGGAGTTATTATTAATTCGTTTTATTATATATACTCTGAGTTTATCCGACAAGATATTTTCTCCCTCTATGAGTACTGTTCACAATTGGTAATTGCTCGTAAGGGTACTGGTCGTAAAGGTACTGGTGTGTTTTAATGATGTTATTTAGGCAAATTTTTGGTTATTATTTAGCATTAAATCATTGGTAATTTTTTAGAGTTAGCGGGATCTTTACTAACATTATACTAACCCTTTTGTGAGTAATTGAAAGAATATTTTAAACATTTAAGGTTTTAGTGTTAATTCTAGTCAAATTTAATTAATTTCTTGATCATTGCTTATTTTATTGACTTGTTTTAAATTTAATTTAAAAAATTATTTTTAATGACAGTTAGGTTAATAATTAGATTTTTACAATAATCAAGTGATTATTATTTAATTTTTATGATGACTTTGTAATGATATGGACAAAATAATTCTTTCATATATTTTCTACGAATATTGATGAACTTTTAAATATTGAAAATCTAAAGTTGAAACCAGCTAATTTTATCATGATGATATATTTGAAATCTACTTGAAAATTATTGTAAAATATCTGAAATTTGTGATTTGAAAGATATAATTGCTATATAATTGCTGAATCGATGAAGAATTATGATCAATATATTTCATCTCTAGTTAGGTATTTGATGGTAAATGTGGTGAAATATTTGTAGAAAATATTGATTTTAGTGAATTTTGATCTTTTAGTGGGCTCTTACTACATGAATTTAGATACTAAATTATTTCAATGGAAGGATGTCTGTAACAATTAAATAAAATTCATATTTTGAAGAATTTGTAGGGATTTAAGAGAATTGATATATTAAAGTCGGTTGGATTTAGTGAAGGTTCAGTTAAGATGGTAATATATGATTTTTAAGCGGGTAATTTAAAGGGTAGAAAATCTTTGGTGAAAGGATCGGTTAAGGTGGAAATGTTTGAAATCTCTATTTAAATCGATAATGTTCTTATTGGTAAAATTTTAAAGGGAAATAGTCAGCTATGAATTAATATAGTTCCTGTGAAATTATATCGTTTTAGAGGTTTATTAGGTCGTGATGAATGTTATTGCAAAGTAATTTATGTTTCAGAACAGTTTTTATTAATTATCCAATGTTTTATTAAGTCGTTTAGGGTGAATGATCACTTGGTTTTGACAATGAAATATTTGAAATATTTAGAATTAATTGGGATTGATATCAAAGGTTATTTCTTTAAATTATTTTATTTAAGAAGTTATTTTATTCATGGTGTGGATATCAGTGAAGGAAATTTATGATTTTAATTAGATTTCTAGAAATTAAATCGGTTGAATATTAAGGGTAAAAATCTATTGAAGGAATATTGTTATCGGATGGATAAATCTTCAATGATATTTGCTAAATGACTAAAAAAGAGAGAAAATTAACCAATATTCTTAAATTATTCACACAAAATATCCATGTTTGGTTACTCAAACATCTTAACCTATACGACCATGTATTTCTCACAAAGATATATTACGCACAATGATCATCTCATTAAATTAGAAAACACTTGTAACCCTATATTTCTAACTAATTAATTGGTTAAATGATAACCAAATGTTTCTATTATGACTCTTTTTTGACTCGAACAAAGATAGAAATTTACTCCAAATGATAAAGAATTTCTACCAAAATTATCAATGAATATATTAATAACCATGCATTTCTCACGAATTTATATAAATTATTGTAATGAGCACTAGATGAATAAATTACCTATGAAATGCTAAATATACATATATTACCTTTTGCTAAATATTAATGACTAAACATGACAAAGTTAACCAATAAATTAGTCGCTTCGAAATAAGAATTCGGTAAGTTTTATTCAAATTATTCACTAATTTCCTGATATCCATGATCATCCATTTCTCACTAAATTACCTAAGAATTATTAACTAATATACATAGGCCTTAATTAATATACCCTTACGACATGTGACCAGTACCCTTACGACAAATACACATAAGGGGACAGAATATTTTGTCGGATAAATTCAGACTATATATAAAAACCTACAAAATGCTATGGTTTTTATTGATTAATTTGTTGTCAAACACATCAAAATGTCAGATAATATTTATAAATTAACTAAAAAATACTATATTACCTAAGAATTCTGTTATGTTTCTAGTTAAATAATTGAAATAATTGGTATATGTATCAACTATATCAAAATATTTGTTATGAATCCTAGAATATTTTAATTAAATGGTACAAGCCAAAAACCAGGGATTTCTAACTAAATTGGTAAATTTATCTGGAAAAATATTTTACTTAAGAAATCGCTATATATTTAAAATAACCTTTCACTAAATTGCCTAAAAATTTGCTATATGGTAGTGTTAAATAAAATAATCATAATAAAAATAAATAATAATATTATGTCAGGGCATGCAAAAATAATATAATTGTATGACTAATAAATTTGCAATACAAGTGCATAATTAACAAAGACTTTGCAATAAATGGGCATGATTAACAAAGACACTAGAAATATTATCTTTGCATTTTGTCGAAGATGATTATGGCAGTAGATATTACTATTACTATTACTATTACTCTGATATTACTATCAGAGGAGAATCAATGGGCAGAAGAAAAGCATCATTATGATTTATAATAATTGTAAATATAATTGTATATATAATTGTAAATTTCCATATATATAAATAACACTATTTAAAAAATTAATACAAATATTAAAACAAAATGAATTAATAATGAATATGTTTTAATTAAAAGGTATTAAAATAAAACAATAAATTTATAAAAACAAATTAAAACATTTATTTACGAAACAATAATAACCCAATACTACTGCAAGATATAATGGCAACTTTAAAATATTGGTTAGGGTTTCTTCTGCTTTTCCAGCATCTTCATGGTTTTTGCAAAGATCTTTTTTTTTCATTTTGATGAACTCATGGATATATTTCATTCTGAATAATCTAAAATAATATCATAAATACCAAACCATTCATCATATCATCAACATTTGGTAGTTGCGCCCAATATATTTAATTACCAAGATGATTTCATATTATTCAATGTTTGAAAATTTTCTACATTATAGTACCGTCATTATGTATGGTAATAATTCATTTGACTTTGATATTGTATTGATTTGTATTGAGAACTTACATGTATATAGTATGATATTCATTAATCAGTGTTGAACAGGTTTGACAATTGTGAACATTCTTCTCGTGACACTTAGAATAAACAATTACGTGACCACACGGTAAATACAAAAGCGAAACTTGATTTTCTTTACAAATTGAACAAGTTAAATACCTTTTCTTAACATCGTTCAGTTTTTTCCGTTAGCTTATTTTCAATCAAATAGGTTTTTGCTATCCATTCATAAATCAAATTAGTGTTTTCAAAATGTAGAAATTGTAACCATGGTTGAACCTTCAAATGTCTAAGTAACATCATATTGTATAACAATAATAATAAGCATGACTAGTACCCTTGCAACCTGTTGAGTGTGAGCAGTACCCATAGGGGGACAAAATATTTTGTCGGATAGACTATTCATATATAATAATAATAATAATAATAATAATAATAATATACTTTGAAAATAAATAATAAGAAATTTGAAAATAATTTTGAAAATGATAATAATAATATTTTATAAATAAAATAAGAATTTTGAAGAAAATAATCATGAAAATATTGAAAATCGTGAAAATTATGAAACTGTTACAAATCATGAAAATGATGAAAATGTTGAAAATGATAAAAATGTTGAAAATTATGAAAACGTTAAAAATTATGAATTATGAATTATGAATTAAATAATAATAAAACATCGAAAATAAAATAATAAGAACTTCGCAAAAAATAATAATAATAGTAATAATTATAATAACAATAATAATAATATACTTTGAAAATAATTCTTTGAAAATAATACTTTGAAAAATATTCGATGAAAAGTTTCTGAAATAATCATGAAAATGTTGAAAATCGTGAAAATATTGAAAATGTAGAAAATTATTAAAATAATCATGCAAATGATGAAAATGATGAAAACGTTGAAAATTATGAAAATGTTCCTGAAAATGTTGAAAATGATGAAAATATTGAAAATGATGAAAACGTTAAAAATTATGAAAATGTCTAAAAATAATCATCAAATATTGAAAATCGTAAATTGATGCAGAAAATAAAATAATAAGAACTTCGCAAATAATAATAATAATAATAATAATAATAATAAATAGGAGTTTTACAACATTAATTTCACAAAATACACTGAATGAGATTCATCGATTATGACACCACAACTCTGACATCTACTACAGTTTTTCAAACATATGGAACAAATAATGATATGACCTTGAAAATAATAATATTTTGAAAAATAATAATATGACCTTGAAATTAACAATATTTTGAAGAATAATAATATGACCTTGAAAATAATAATATTTGAAAAAATAATAATATGACCTTGAGAATAATAATATTTTGATAATAATAATATGACCTTGAAAATAATAATATTTTGAAAAATAATAATATGACCTTGAAAATAATAATATTTTGAAAAATAATAATATGACCTTGAAATTAATAATATTTTGAAGAATAATAATATGACCTTGAAAATAATAATATTTGAAAAAATAATAATATGACCTTGAAAATAATAATATTTTGAAGAATAATAATATGACCTTGAAATTAATAATATTTTGAAGAAAAATAATATGACCTTGAAAATAATAATATTTGAAAAAATAATAATATGACCTTGAGAATAATAATATTTTGATAATAATAATATGACCTTGAAAATAATAATATTTTGAAAAATAATAATATGACCTTGAAAATAATAATATTTTGAAAAAATAATAATATGACCTTGAAAATAATAATATTTGAAAAATAATAATATACTTTGAAAATAATAATATTTGAAAAAATAATAATATGACCTTGAAAATAATAATAATTTGAAAAATAATAATATGACCTTGGAAAAATTTAAGTTATAATAATGTTATAATAATAATATTAATACCCTTGCGACATGTTGAATGTGACCAGTACCCTTACGACAAATACACATAGGGGGACAGAATATTTTGTCGGATAAACTCGGACTATATAATAATAATAATATTGATTAAAACTTCGAAAATAATAATTTTGATAATAACATCTTTCGCGCGGGCGTTAATATCTTTCCCAATAATAATGATAAATTAAATTATTACGTAATCAACAATTAAAACAAAATAAATATTATATAATCAACGATTTAAACAAAATTAAATTATTGAGTAATCGATAATTAAAACAAAATATATTATTATTACATAATCAACGATTTAAACAAAATTAAATTATTAGGTATTCATTAATTAAAACAAAAAATAAAAATATTATAATATAATCAACGATTTAAACAAAATTAAATTATTACGCATTCGATAATTAAAACAAAAAAAAAATAAAAATATTATTATTTTAGTTTACCCTTGTTAATTTTAAATTATTTAATTGTTTAAATAAATGCATGTTTTGTTGATTTGTTTAATAATACCCTTGCGACTTGTTGAGCGTAAGCAGTACCCTTTCGAGCAATTCCCATAGGGGGATAGAATATTTTGTCGGATAAACTCGGAGTATATATATATTAATACTAATAATAATAATAATATTAATAATAATAATAATAATAATAGTAATAATAATAATAATAATAATAATAATAATAATAATAATAATAATAATAATAATAATAATAATAATAATAATAATAATAATAATAATAATAATAATAATAATAATAATAATAATAATAATAATAATAATAATAATAATAATAATAATAATAATAATAATAATAATAATAATAATAATAATAATAATAATAATAATAATAATAATAATAATAATAATAATAATAATAATAATAATAATAATACCCTTGTGAGATGTTGAGTGTAACCAATACCATTGAACTCTTTGAAGGTTATTGAATCTCCATAGACCTTAAATGGTCTCAAATACTCACCATTCAAATACCTTTCGAATGAGCTATTAAATAATAAAAACCATTGGCGGGAACTCTGAGAATTTAAATTTAAAAAAAAATAGCATGACTCATCGCATGACTCATATGACCTTGACCTTAAAAAATATGACCTTGACCTATAAAATGCCCTTGACCTCTAAAAAAATGACCTTGACCTTAAAAAATATGCCCTTGACCTTAAAAATATGACCTTTGATGACATTGATGAGTCATCCGATGACCTTGATGAGTCATAGTATGAGTCATATGACCTTGAAAATGACCTTGATGAGTCATGGTCTTTGTTTCAATTACCTTGGTGAGTCATCGGATGAGTCATATGACCTTGAATGAGTCATCGGATGAGTCATATGACCTTGAAAACGAACTTGATGAGTCATGTTCTTTGTTTCAATGACCTTGTTGAGTCATTGGGTGAGTCATATGACCTTGAATGAGTCATCGGATGAGTCATGGTCTTTGTTTCAATGACCTTGATGAGTCATATGTCTTTGTTTAAAATTTGACCTTGAAAAAAAAATTTAAAATGGCGGGGGGAGGGGGAGGGGGTATGTCTTTGTCCCAGAGGGCCGCTGGTTTAGTGGGCCGCTATCCCTCTACTCAGCTGATACATTCTCAGTTTCTATAGATCAAGTACAGTTGGACCAATGTAGCTGGATTTATCTAAACAAATAGCTTCCTTATTTAGCAAGACTGATACTAAGTCATTGTCAATTTCATAAGTCCTTTTAAACGTAGGTTTAGATGTATATGTAATTAGCCTAGAAGCCGAATTACATAGCCGTATATTCAGAAGTTTTTTTTCAGATTCTCTACGGTTTTGCCGTAAAGACTATTATTTAATAACTTATAATAATTTTTATCCAAGGCATTACTCGATTCCGCTCTAAGTAGGGTATTAGTACCAATATAATCTTTAAAAATATTATCGTTTGTGAATTTAATTGCTCTAATTTTACACCAAGAGAAACAAAAAGCTTGAGGTCTCCAATGAAGAATTTAGTTCTTCTTGGGATGATGTGTAAGCATCAACCTCTCAACTTTAGAGCCAGATGGCCACATCTTTTCAGCGGCAACTGGAAAATCATCCAATTTGTCGTGAATGGAATCAGGAATTTCAAAATCAACCTCCAAGGTAAATCCTAATGGAAGTACTTCCAAATCTGCAGATTCACAAAAATAAATTATTTTATTTAACTCTTCTCTATTGGTTACCCATTTAAAATTATTATATGAGAGTTTTCGGGTTAACCCAGATGTTGCCAAAACTATTTTATTCAAAAAATTTTATTCTTGCACTATCATTGTAAGATGATATAATAATTTCCAACGAATTACTTACATAACCAGGTCACTAGACCTTGATATCTATTGAATGATGCGGGAATGCTTGTATAACTAAATTAAGTAAGTATGTTTGTCTTCTGTGTCAACAGTATCACTTAAACTAATAATTCTCCCTTTTGTAGATTACGCAATTCAATATACTATAAATAGTATAACGATTGTGTGTTCCGTTTAGATTTTTGAAGTGAATAAAGATTTCTGTAAAACTATGTCTTCTTCTAACATGGCGACCACGCCAGGACTCCAGAACTATATCAAGCCACCTAATCAATTGCTGCCAAATGGTGATTTAGAAATTTTTATTTTGGAATTGAAGAGATTTTTCGAAGTCACTCAACAACCGCAAGAAACTCAAGAAATTTTTACCAAGGCCTTTCTGTCGGTAGAGTTGATCCAGAAATATGAAGAAGTACAGAGCGATTATTCAGGCTATGAAGAAAGATTAAGAAAAGCGTTCGAGCCAAGGAAAAATCTAGCCATGGATCTAGACGCAGCTTTAAGATATCGAAAAGGAAATGACTCGTGCACCGAATTTTTCAATAAAGTCGAAAAGCTCGTCGACAATGTTCTTCGACACAAATTAACAAAACCGGCATTAATGTTATTTTTAATGCAGAATGCAATGGAAGATATGGAAACAAAAAAAGAATTGAAATTAAGAGAAGTTAAATCAGTAGATAAGGCCAAGGAAGTGATATCAAGAATGGAAGAAATTCAAAAAGAGCTTTCAAGTGAACAATCATTAGCATCTCTACATGAAAATAAATCATATGCCGAGACAGTCAATAGTCCGAGAAAAACTCAGTTGTACCAACAGAATAAGACGCCAATATTTTCTAACTCTAGAACCAATGAGGCCGTGAACTTCAATATGCCAAATAAAAGTGACTGGAAGAACGGAACCAGGCGATTTAGACTGCAGAGATGTTGGGCGTGTGGAGAGCAAGGACATATTCGAGCAGAATGCCCAAACGTAAAATGCTCTCAATGTTCCAAAAATGGTCATTTCAAGTATCAATGTTGGGACATCAGAAGAAATTCAGTTAAAACAGAAGCATATTACAACGGAAGAAATTATGATAGAAATCAAAAACAATTTGGATCCAGAGGACAATATCAAAGCAGAAACCAATCTTCAGACAGAGGACCACATCGAAGACAATGCAATGCGATACACGACTACGAATACGAGGAAGGAGAGCTGATTCAACAGGATGACATGCAAAAAGATTGCGAACAGCTAAAAGGGGAGGCTCCAGTTTCAAGGGAGTTGCTAGGAGCCATAAATTTGGTTTAAGTAAGTATATTGTTGACACAGAATGTTTGAATTTGAATGGTTGTGATTTCAAGATTTCCGTAATGAATGAATTTAAAGATGATTTAAAAATTAATGTAATGAATGTAATGAATGTAATGAATGATTGTGAATTTTTTGACTTTGAAAATTATTTTGAATATAGTTTTTATGAAATTAATAACAAAATTGATAAGATTATGAGTATCGATATAATTAATAATAAAGTTAATGAAAATAAAGAAAGACCTTTTGCACCTAAATTCGTTTACGAAAGAATGAATGGCAGACCTAGTGTAGGTATTTGGCTGGAAAATAAAATAAAAGTTGATTGTCTTTTGGATACCGGGACTAGAATAAACGTGATTAGCGAAGATGTTGTTAGTAAATTAAAGATGCGTGATAAAATAGGGGAATCCAATATTATGGTTACATGTGCAAACGAGAGCACACTTAAAATCATAGGAACAATATTACTAAAAGTAAGAATTTCGGGATTAGAATTGGTAATAAGATTCTTTGTGGCAAATAAGATTAACCCGAGCGTAATTGCAGGCGTAGAAATGATGAATTGTTTTGATATTGAATTACAGGCAGTAACTAAAGTAAAATTAAAAAATCAATTAATGAATTTAGAGGAAAACAATTTGAAAGGAATTATCGACCCAACGATTAATAAATTACTTAAAGAATTTTCGGATATATTCATGAAAAATAAATGGGATATAGGAAAAACACAGTTAATTAAACATAAGATAGTTACTAGAGGTAGCCCAGGGACAATTAATCCTAGACGTCAGCCGATTCATATTGCTCACAAAATACAAGACATGCTAAAAGACATGGAAGAAGCAGGAATTATAAAAAAATGTGACTCGGTGTGGAATAGCCCATTGGTATGTGTGTTAAAAAAGAATAAATCAGATATTAGAATATGTTTGGATTTTCGGGCACTAAATGCAATTACGGAGAGACCTCGATTTCCAATACCAAATATTGAAGAGATGATGGATATCCTAAATGGAGCACAGATATTTAGCACTATCGATCTTGGTAATGCTTATTATCAAGTGGAATTAGAAGAGGAATCAAAACTAAAGACTGCATTTTCAACAAAAGATGGTCAATATTGTTTTAACCGAATGCCTTTTGGAATTGCAGCTGCCCCAGCAACTTTTCAAAAAATAATGACTCAAGTTTTGGGTGATCTTAATTGGAGAGAAGCAATTGTCTATTTAGACGATATCCTGATATTTGCAGACAATGAAATCGAACATAAAAAAAAGACTAGAAAGAGTTTTTCGAAAGATTCAAGAAGCTGGTTTGAAAATAAGCTTAGAAAAATGTTGTTTTAACAAACTAGAAATAAAATTTTTGGGACACATTATAAATAAAAATGGTATTAAGACAGATTAATACAGACAGATTAATACAGATTAATATGAAAAACCAAAATGTATTAAACGTTTAAGAAGCTTTCTAGGCTTAACAAATTATTATCGAAAACTTGTTAAAGATTACGCCAAGTATGCAAGACCATTAGAAAGGTTATGTGGGTCTAACAAAGATAATGTGAAACAAATTTCAACACTCTAAAGAAAGCGTTAACGTCTACCCCAGTACTAGGATTTCCGGATTTACGAAAAACCTTTATTTTAGATACAGATGCTAGTTTCGATACGATTGGGGGAGTGCTTTCGCAGTTGAGTAGTAATGGACAAGAACAAGTTATTGCACATGGATCAAAGACAATGAATAAGCACGAAATCGGTTACTGCATTACGCGAAAGGAATTGCTTGCAATCTATCATTTTACTCAGCATTTCAAACACTATCTATATGGAAAAAGATTTACTTTAAGAACCGATTATAAAGCTATAACCTTTATGATAAATACAAAAAAGCCAATTACAGCACAATTCCAAACATGGATTAACTATTTAAGTGGGCTAGATATCAAATTAGAATACAGAAAAGGAGAATTGCATGCTAACGCAGATGCCCTATCAAGAAAAGACTGTACTTCATGTATTCAGTGCCAAACAGTTCATGAAAACGCCAAGGTAGATAAAAATAAAACTAAAATATTGGCCATAAAAATTATGGACCAAGAAATAAAATTAAATAATGAAGGTATAATTTTTAATATACATAAAGACTTATGTCACGCAGGGGTAAAAAAAATTTACGAATATGCACGGAAAAATATGAAAATGAAAATTAGTGAAAATGAAGTTAGAAGAGTGATTGAAAATTGTGAACAGTGTCAGAAACGGAAGACGTGGACAAGACGAACAAAAGAACCGCTGATTAAACAGAGTACAGATGAAGTTTTCAAAGAGATATTTATTGATTTCTGCGGACCATTTAAGAAAACAATTCATGGAAAACAATATATTTTAGCTATAATTGATCAATTCAGTAGGTATATATCATTGACGGCAGTTGCTCATCAGGATGAAAAGACGACGGCAAAGATTTTAAGAGAAAATTGGATTTTGAAATTTGGTGCCCCTAAAATCATTCACTCCGATAGAGGAAAAACATTTGAATCTCAACTCCTTTTAGAAGTGTTGAAAACGCATCATATTACAATAATATATTCAAGCCCATATCATCATAGTACAAACGGTTTAGTTGAGAGGCAATTTAGAACTATAAGGGATGCAATTGCAATTACGTTAAAAGACAAACGGCATAAAGATTGGGCAGAAATATTGCCAGATGTGGAATTTATGTTAAACGCGACGATACAGCAGACAACCGGATTTTCGCCCTCTGAAATAATATTTGGGCGGAATATTTGTAGACAATGGATGGAAAAAGAGAATTTGGATATACAAAATAATGATGCTAATAATCGGAGAAGGGAGATCGTGGAGGGAATTAAACATAAACAAAACATAGAAAAGAATTTAATTACACAAAATTATAGGAATTTTGAAGTTGGAGACCAAGTATTGGTTAAAAAAGAAAATACTAGAAAGATGGATGAACGTTATGAAGGGCCTTATGAAATAACTGGAAAACGACATGACAGAAGCTATGTTCTAAAGAATAAGCAAGGCAAAGAAATAATTCGAAATGTAGAATGGATCAAAAGTTTTAAATGGAGGGGGATGTAAGATGATATAATAATTTCCAACGAATTACTTACATAACCAGGTCACTAGACCTTGATATCTATTGAATGATGCGGGAATGCTTGTATAACTAAATTGAGTAAGTATGTTTGTTTTCTGTGTCAATAGTATCACTTAAACTAATAATTCTCCCTTTTGTAGATTACGCAATTCAATATACTATAAATAGTATAACGAATGTGTGTTCCGTTTAGATTTTTGAAGTGAATAAAGATTTCTGTAAAACTATGTCTTCTTCTAACAATCATAGAACTAAATACCGCAGTGTATACAAAATCAAGAATAAACAAAGAAGTTAACTGGTCAAGACTTGTAATTGTGATGTGCTAAACACATTCTTATTATAGATATCTCTAAATAACTAGCGTATGCAAAATAAAAATATATATAAGGAGCGTTCTTTTAAAAGGACGGTGGCAACATTTGGGTTAAGGCCCACCCATACAAATTATTTATATCAATGTAAAGAAGTTCTGTATTGTCGGAGAATATTACATGGTGTTTTAACAAATGTTAATCCACCACAAATCTCCCCTTCGAAAAAATTATACATATCTTGTAACAGCTCGATAGGAGATTTCGAAGTCATTAAAGCGGAACTCCAGCTCATGCCTAGAATGCTCAAGAAATTAATAGGTTCAAGTCGATTATGTGCAATAGATTTTGAACGAAATTGTTGAAAATAGTAAGCTAGTAAGAAAACATCTAATTTAAGATATAACATCATGTAATAAAACAATGATTCACAATGAAATTCTTTCCAGATATGTTGTGCCTTTTCATATTCATCGGCCGTGACTCCTTCCCAAATTGGTGGTAAGTCATACATATCTGTTAAAACTTTTAAGGAAGTTGCAAAATCATATGGGGACATCCCCTTTGAATTAACAATAGTCCCAATAAATTCAGCTGATGTTAAAGGCAGAGATGTCAGGGTTTTTACTGCGTCATTTAAACTGAAACTAACAAATTGACAAGGATCGATAAATGTAATGCTTAAACTATCAACTCTTGCTGTTAAAGTCAAAAACATTTCGCTGCTGGTAGGAATACAACTAATATCCCAATTTTTCATTTCATTTAAACCATATTTAAGAATATTATGTAAATCATATCCTCGTAAATTATGAAAAATTACAGGAATGATAAACCTAATTTGTCTTAAAATATTACATTTGGAACAAGCAGCCCCTAAATATTTACCCGTGTAATTATCATGCTCTTTAACTGGATTTTTTAATAGATTATTGCACAAGTAACAAATGGTTGAAGAACGAAAGGATCTCTTGTGGTCAGAAGAAAGAAATTCCATTTTATTTTTAGAATTATTTAAGAAGTAAGATAAAATTATTTTTTCACCAATGTCATTTATTTTAGTCAAAAACTTTTCAATACAGTTTACACCATATAAACTCTTATATATCTTTATGCCAGTAAAATTATTAATTAATAATAGTCCGGCTGAAATCGGCAAATGTAGCTGAAAATATTTATCGTCCTTAGGTAAAACAGCCTCAAAATCATCATATACAACAAACGGAGCAGTCACAATCTTAGACCAATCTTTAAATATCAAGTTCTTATCGGAAGGTTAACTATACAAAGTTGTACCTAGTTGGTTTTCTCACATAATGCCTGATGTTTCTTAAAAGCTTCTACCATTCTGAATCCATTCAAGCATATTTCACACCAAATACTCTAAATTCTAACATTTGAAACAGTATTACAATTCAAGAGCCTGTCAAGATTAGTAACTGCTATGTAATGAAAAGAGTCACTTTGCTCCAACAAAATTAAATTCATGGGAATTCCACCTATAACTTTTGACCCATGCATGACATCTACAAAAGGATGTTTCAATACTTCCTTATCATTAACATTTATTAAGTCAAATTCATCATACGAAAGAACATTAATCGCATATCCAGGATTGTTAGCCTCAAATTTCGGAATATTACACAATTTCATTGGCAAATCAGAAGAGTCGAAGACAAGATCTGATGGATTATAAATAAATGCTCTATTTCTGTCATGTCTACTAACCTCATCATATTTTGTAATAGACAAAATACTATAGATGAAACACATATCGTCAGTGTTTTTCACATTAACCGTAAAATATTTTAAGGATAATTTTGGAGGAGTATCAATACCTCCGTGACCACTCAACCTACTTATTTGTGAATATTTTGTTAATTTAAAACTAATTTCCTTTATTTTATTAATTAATCAATTGCTTCCATTTTCACAGACTTGAGTTATTTTTTCATTCAAAAGAGCAATACTGTCATCTAAAAAAGAATCACTCATGGATTTCGCCGAATTAGATATTATAAAGACTGAAATTGTCCATCTTTTTCAAATTCTACATCAATGCAGAATTGAATTTTAACATATCCCGTTTCGGATATAACAGAATTTAATAATAATGATTCAGGGATAATTAATTAATTTAAATTTAAAGAAACCATTTTAACAATGGCATGTGCCTTATTCAAATTAAATTTAATTAAAGGTTCATTAGAACCACCATATTGAACAATATTTTCGTCATTTGATGAATGAACATCTTCATCATTGGAAATTACGAATAGTTTCGCTGGTTGTGGACTTTACATTGACAATAATTCGGGTAAAGATTTCCTTAATTATAAAATACCAAAAAAATTATTCAAAGGTTTTTTAAATATAATAAAATAAAAGAATTTCGATATATAATTGTAATTATTACACAAAATATTATTATTATTACTAAATATTAAAGAAATTTGATTAAATTAATGTTTACGCAAAAATTTGCAAATTATTATTATTTATTACAAGAAATATTTACAAAATTTATTTACTAAAAATATTTACTAAATTAAAAATATTAACATTTGCTTAAATAAAAAATTATATTAAATTTCCTTTAAATTATAAAAAGTAATTAATACTTACATTGTAAATTTTCATTTCGATTTATTGACATATTGACATAATTTGTCTCTTTATTCGTATTACCTAAATTATTAATTAATTAAATCAATAAATTAAAAATTATGTTTACTTTTTTTTCCAAATTTCCTTTAATCTTCGATGTCAAATTGTCTTCATTAATATTATCTTAATTAATTAATAAATTAATTAATCAATAAATTAAAATTTACCAAATTTCTGAATTTTTTCTCGGACATTCATAACGTTTTCTATTAAAGAATTCATTTTTAAATGTTAACTATTTGTTTAATGTGACTAATTATAGATTATTGTTTATAGACTGAATATAATAAACACGTACAAATTCTGACCAATCAAAATCAAGGAAGAGGTAGAAATAAAATTAATATATTACGCTGCGGTATTTTAAAATATAAATATATTTTAAAAACACATTTTGACGCTAAAGTTTACTTATCTAACAAAGACATAATAAAACTAAAATTATTAAATTAAAGATGCAATAATTAAACCAAAATAAATGGCATACGGAATACATTAGTTATTTGATGGGCAAATCTTCTAGAAAATTATAGTGATTCATTGATGTATTATTTAACAAAACAGCAAAATATAGAAAAATTCAATAATTAAAATAAAAAAATGTGCAAATAAAATTATATTTAGACTAATTTATAGAGAATTAAATTCTATCTGTTCATCATTATACTACAAAATTCTTTAAAACTATGTTAAATTGATGAAAAATTCAAATTTAGTATAAAAACAGATGTGCAAAATGACATACACAAATTTTAATCAATCCATTTTACAGAAAATTAAATTTTAATTATACTTTATACGAATCAATAATTCTAAAAAGTTATGTTAACTATTTGAAAAATATAAATTTATAATAAAAACATGTATGTAACACACACAAAACGAAATACGAAAACTTATAAAAATTCAGAATTTTGTTTTTAAATTTGAGAAAATTGGTTTACTCCAAGAGGGGAAATGTACAGATAGCAACACAGACGAACTCATTCAAATAAAAAATTTAATTTATGATATTGCATCAAATCTTTTTAATAAATGTTTTTGAGTCTTATTTTGATAAATGAAACAGCAAGAGGATTCAATACCAACATTAATAATATTCAAACACTTCAATGAACTATTAATGAACTAATACTAACTATTTCCCCTAAGGTATTGTAATTACCTTTTAACAATGTTACTTACCAATAAGAATAAGATTACTAATAATTACCCGTTACAGAAAATCAAAATTCACTAAAATCAAGATTTTCTACAAATATTTCACCCCATCAAATACCTACCAACGCAGATGATAAAAGGGTTTGGGTGGGGAAAAATAAAAGTTATGCATATGGGCATTATATGGGAAGTAACTCATTTGCTCATCAATAATTTGATTTGGATCCATTATTCTCGCAATTCAAAGAAACAGCTGAAGATATACCGGATGTTATTTAAATAAATCTTTGTTACAAAATTTGTTTTTATTGATTTTCTTTTTGAATTAAAAAAAAGTATAATAAGTTTGACTAATATATTTTTATATTTTGAACATTTTTGTCTCAGTTTGCGCAAATTAGTAAAAAAAAAGTAATAAGAATTACAGATAAGAATTAATAATTTAAATTTCAACTAAAATAAATTAAATGAAATAATAAAATTAAGAAATAAAATTATAATAATTAATTAATTAAATAAAAATAATGAAATAAAAGGAAAAATTAATGAAAATATTTGTTAAATTCTGATTAATTATTGAGTAATAAGGGGGTACCAAATTGCGGCCGTAAGCTCATATATACCAACTTACACCTCATTTGGTGCAATAATCCATGCTTTTTGTGTATTTCTATTTTTATATAGTACTATTTTTGATGGGATTCTCATTTTTACTAACCGATGAAATGGTATTATATTTTGAATAAAAATAAAAATTTATTCTTACATGTGCAATTTACACACAAAGTAATTAATAACAAATATAAATATAATTGTATCAATATAATAATTATAAATTTAAAAATTCAAACAATTTTTAATGGGCTCAATTCAATAAACTAATTTCATGTTCTAGTTAAATTTTATAACAAAACCAAAAACATTTTATCAAATATTAATAAATAATTCAGGTAATTTTACAGATTTTACAATTGTTTGGGTCTAATTTTGTTTCATCAAATAATTTATCAATTCATGACATTTAACCAACATTTACTGGTCAAATGTCAGTCGCAAAAAAAGTGCTTTTGGCAATTATTTAATTTTTGTGAAATTAATTGGTTTTTTTCCTATCAAACGTTTTTGCGACCGATAGAATTTAGGATATTTTAAATATTTTTAAAGTAATTATGATGCAAAAAATGTAATAAGCGTAAATAAATTTGTTATTGAAAAGTTATTTGAAAAAATTTTTATCGAGTTAGTTGTTTTTTCGAATTACTAAAAAATCATTTTCATTAATAATAATAATAATAATAATAATAATAATAATAATAATAATAATAATAATAATAATAATAATAATAATAATAATAATAATAATAATAATAATAATAATAATAATAATAACTGATTTAACATTTATTAAATTTAGAAAAATCGTTATTTAAATGAATAGTCCCGCTGTTTGACATTAAATTTGATTAGAAATTATTTGTATTAATTGGAGTAATTAATAAAATTACTATGAATAAAAAATTATATTATAATAACATTTATTTTCTTAACAGTCTATAAATTATATTTTTGCAAAGAAATTAGAGGCGAAAATCGAAAGCAGTGTTTAAATCTTTATAAAACATCTCTAATTTGATTATAGTTATCTACTTTCGATGGAAATGAAGTTTTGACAATAAATCAATAAATTGTATGGGTTGTCGGTAAAATATGAAGTTAATGATTATTGATCTGATTCCAAAGCGTGTCATGAATAACAACAATAACGAGTTCGAGACAATATACACTTTTATTGATCAACACAATGGATTACCAAATTACAACGACATTAATAATTCAATATCATAGCAATGACTTGAGTGCTTATCGCAATTCTTTTCGGAGGAATCACACGTACTGCTTGTTGCGTTATCCAACGATATTCCTAGAAGTACCCGAAAGAGTCACCGTTAAAAAAAAGTATTGTGGCGGGACAATTGGGGTGCGTGTATGTATACAAATAATAAAATTATTATATATAAAAATAATAAGGTATCACAATTAATAATTACAATAGTTGTTACTAATAATTATTAATTAATATAGTCAATTAATTAACCAACCTTGAGGTCCTTTTGGAATTAGGTCCAACTTAGGAATTTAGATCTAAGTTTCTGTGGAATCAAAATAAAAGGAAATCTCCGTTTATATACGATTATAGTTAAATGGACAGTAATTGAGAGTAAGCTGTTCTGGAATTACTATATGATATCTTGAAGTTCTTGATAAGGTTTCTTTAAAACACTTCTTTTAATATCTTTTTCTAATTCTGATTTTATTTCTTTTTGGGTCCAACTTAGGAATTTAGATCTGTTTGAGATAAAAATTATTTCTTTAATTTATGTTAAATTCCTAAGTTTCTGTGGAATCAAAATAAAATTGAATCTCCGTTTATATACGATTATAGTTAAATTGGCCGTAGTTGAGAGTAAGCTTTTCTTGAATTACTATATCATATCTTGAAGTTCTAGATAGGGTTTCTTTCAGGGCCGGATCTATGGGTGGAGCGAGGGAGCGACCGCACCAGGCGCCAGAATCACACTGAAAAAAAGGCGCCTTTTCGATCAAATTGAAGAATAATTATTCTCAACAAAACTATCATACTGACTGTTATTATAACACGTATTTCTACATAATAATCTATATTTTGATAAATTTGCATTTTTGAGCGCTTTTCCTCTATATATATATATATATATATATATATATTATTACAATAATGTTAAATTTTTATTGAACAAAATTCAAATTTTTCACATTGCTTTGAAACTGTCTCTTTATTGGCGAAAAATCAAATTTAGACTTTAACAATATAGGCGCCTTTTCAAGAAGTTTGCTCCAGGCGCCAAAATAGTACCATCCGACACTGGTTTCTTTAAAACGCTTCTTTTTAATATCTTTTTCTAATTCTGATTTAATTTCTTTTTAAATTTTGTTATTGATTTTTTTACTTCTATTTTCTATAGCGATAATTCACCAGGGTAAATTATCGCTATATAGTTTTTTTTTAATTAAAAAAAAATAAGTAAAAAAGAAATGATTCTCCCCGTGCAACGTGTGAGATTGCAATTCACATCCAAACCATTCAACCAACAAAAGACAAAAAATAAGGTATTACTATACATTACACTGCTTATAAGCATATAAAAATATGTTATATCAATATTAAAAGTTTATTTATTTTAAAAACAATATTAAAAATTAAAAAAAATATTAAAAATTTGAAGAATAAAAATAAAAACATTTACTACGAGTTTTATTAATTTAATAAATATTTACTGTAAGAAATTTTATTATTAGTTAATGAAGGGGAAATTTAGTACTGAAGGCTCAAATAGTTATAGTCTAATAAATACTGTAAAGATTCCCTTGTTTTAATCAATGTGTATTTTAATAAATTTAATTTTAATTTTAATTGATTTCCTATTAATGACTTGATTTTTTAATTTCATAAAAATATCGTAATACGACATTTATTTTAATTTTCCAAAAATATAAAGAATTCATTGTTACAAATTTGGCCCTCTGAAATAATGAAAAGCATATTTTATTTTATTTGACAACCGCAAAATTCGAAATATTATTGATAACTAATTAACACTTTCTTATCAGTTATTTAAAACTATATATAAACAAATTAAAATTTATTTTCATGATATTAACAAGGATTGTTCAGAATATTTCAGAAATATTTTAACAAAAGCATGAATTTAATTCAAATCTTAAATCATATCATACAAAGTTTCTAACATCCGTAATGCAATTTATATGCACCTCATGCACCTGAATACGATTGGTCAATAACAGTATAAATATAATTATAATATATTTTAGTAATATAGGTTGACCAGAAATAACTTGGATAAACTTTTCCAGTGATTTCCAAAAATGAGTTCAATAAAAACAAATAGTATTTATTGAGAACTATAACAAAGGTCTAAAAATATAAATTGACATTAGTTTTCAAAATGCCCTACCTTCACCTTAACACATAGCTTAAGACGTTAGGTGAAATTCCGTTACTGTGATTTAATTCCATTCCAGAGCCTCCAAATCGAACAACACACAGTACCCCAGTGAGTGAGATCAGAAATAGACGGAGGTTATTTTTGAACAAAGATGAAGTTTAGAAAATTGGCCTTACACTAGTTCTAAGTGGTATTTTGTCGATGAGTGGACGTGGTGTCTTGCGGAAAGGTTGATAGTTAATTGAGAAAGTGTTGTTGGATTCAGGGAAATACCAGATCATTCATCCGATACATTTCTTTGATAATCTTTGATAATCGATGAAAACAAGGGTAACTTTTCCAGTAGCGCGGATTTCGGCTCATACCATCATAGAATGTGGCTATTGGCGATATTGAACAATGGATGTGATGTTTGGAGATCTTGTTGACTAAATCTGATCGCTTTGAGCATTGCAGCTTTGATCCGCTGAGGAGATAATTTCATCGGAATAATAGAATCCACTTCTCGATAATTTTAAGTTCCTGGAGGTATTCACTGTCCGTTTTCTTCCACGACCAACAATTCGAATTCTTTGAATCTATTTACGGCAAAAAAAGTGGTTTATTTGGGTACACCAAACAATCAAAATATCTCAGCTTGTAGTTTCCCTTAAAGAAAAAGATGCAAGTTTCGATAATAAAAACCCTTCACTTTCACAAAACAGTTTATACAATCAATTTAATTATCGCTTTAGTAAACTACAACTTATTCCGCCAATTCTAGCAATTTTCGCCAATGATTAAGTAAAATCTCTGCTTATTAGAATTGCTCAATAACCCAATGGCTTGCGGTTCATATGTGCAGGGTATGCACTGCACACCCTGTCAAAATTATGAAAGATAATAATTTTTCTGCAATAATAATATAATGCAATACCAATAATAATATAATGTATACATTATACAGCCAACAAAATGTTTTATATCAACACATTCAAATATTATGTTGACTTGCTTGCTTGTATTCTGGCATTACGTACGGTACCACGTAGCACAATCAAAAGCAAACGAACAATGAAATTATGATCATGTAATTGACGATTTTGTTAGTAATACGGATATACGTATGGATTTTGTGTACAAATATATAATAAAAAGTTAAAGGCGTCTTTAATGTACATTTTTATGGTTTTTTATTATTGTTGTTGTTCTCTGCACACCCTGCGTGAAATCCCACCGCACGCCACTGCAATAACCCCTCTGAAATCCCAAATTCATTAATCTCCTTTATTTCTGTTTTTATTATTTTTGTTCATAATTAACTTCAATTTATTTTTAACGAAATAATATTTAAACAATTAAAAATTAATTTAAAAAGTTAATAAATAAATAATAATTTAAAATTTTCATTATTTGTTAAAATTAATTTATTTATAATTGATAAAATCTGACAAGAAATTTTATTTATGAAAAGCATGTCATGAAAATTATTTTTCGACTGGCAAAAGATAACAATAATTTAAATTTATTATGTAAATTAATTTACGAAATAGGTTAAAAAAATGATTCAATTAAAAAGAAAATTCTATAAATTCTTAGTGTTTCATTAGGCATTCATATCTGTCAATATAAAACAGATTTATATATGTATATATATATAAAATTTCTAATCTGTAATTGTGGTTACTAATATCAAGCAAAAAACCAATCGCATTAAAACAATAATTATTACTACAAATCATATGACTGAGAAAAGTATTTTCAATCTGCTTAATGATTTGACAAACAAGAAAAAAATTGGTTTTATATTTCTCCCATTGTAATTAAATTTTTCTTCAAATTGAGAAAACAGAAATAAAAAAAAATCATGATTATTGTTGAAAATATCAAAAAACGAAATGCACAATAATTTGTGCTAATTTCCCCAATGTTGATCGGCACTCGAATAATCAGGCCAATATTTATTTTAATTCTTGTAAAACCTTGTTTTTCTGTCAAAGGATGCACGGTCATTCTAAAAAACCAGCAATCGTCCATGAAAAAAGCCGTTTGTAATATGCCAAATCAAATTCTCAAATCTATCCCAACAGATTTACCTGAAGCTTTAGTTGAATTGGAAATATCATTTCAGGATTTACAAACGATTTATAATAAGGAATTTATCCATTTACCGAAATTGGAATATCTCTCGATTGTCTCATCAAATGTCCAAACTATTCAAGAAGGAGCATTCATTCAACTGTCGAACCTAAAATCTTTATCATTGTCTAATAATTCTTTAATCATTTCTACCGGAAATTCAATGAGTTTGTCAAAATATATTTTCTTTCCACTTCTCAGTTTAACAAAAGTGGATTTCTCATACAATAGCATTGGAAATATCCCTGATTTCTTTTTCAACCATGCCAATCAAACCTTGGAGAGTTTACACTTATCACATTCTAAAACCGAGATTATATTAAGCCCGAGTAGTCTAATGTATATGACAAATTTAAAAATTATTAATTTAGAGTATTCACAAATGACTTCAATCAGCAGGGATGTTGAGGAGTCGTTTAATATAATGTCAAAACTCAAAGAAATATTACTAATAGGTAATTTGTGGAATTGTGACTGTCAATTGAGATGGTTTCTGTTGTGGATAATAAAACGAAATAATTTCCGAAACCAAATAAAAATGAATACAAAAGGTTTCAGTTGCAATAGTCCACCGGAAATAAGAAATTACGATATTTTCGGAAGGGATTTAAACAAAATATTAACCATGAAATTTCAGTGCATTCCAGAACCGATTACCTCAAATTCGACAGTTTCAATTTACACTGGTCACAACATATCTTTAACGTGCATTTTCAAAAATCTCGACGAAAAACACAAGATTTCCTGGGAAAATAAAGGAAATATTTTAACAACGAAAATCAGCTACAGGAGATTTATCATCACAGAAATTAGTGGAAAATTTCGAAAATCTATTTTAACCATATTGAACATTTCCAAATTAGAAGAAGGAAGTTGGAAATGTTTTGTTGATTTTGATAACAAACCGATTGGGATAGAATATTTTATAAATGTAGAATCAGAAAACAATTCAGAAAACTCACCGGTTTCCAACAGTCCCACCTCCAAAAATGCCATAGTTTATGCATCAGTCTCATCTTCATTAATTTTAATTTTTATAATCGCGCTAATCGTTGCTATTTATTATTGTAAATTCTACAAAGGGAATTTATTTTCTTTCAAATCCCGTCCTCGTTTCAATATAATTGCAAAACGTCAATCAAAAAACCATTTCTACAAAAATATCACACAAAAAACCCAAAATCCATATTCCATTTCCAAAGACTCGATAAAGCTGGAAGACAAAATCTACGATAATGTTCCAATATCATCTGGATTTTATATAAATTTCACAAAGAAAAAGAATGAACAAAACTTTTCAACTTTAAATTGTTTAGATTGTCAGAACTATGCAATTGTCGATGAGATTTTTACAGATAGTTCCAATCCTCATTCAAACAAAACAAAATCTCCCAGGTTCTGGTATTTAGATGATTCGGTTGATGGCACTGACTATATGCCGCCAGCCACTGTTGATATCGGTAACGACTTGATGGCATCAGAAATATCAGACGGCGATTCTGCATTTATCACAAGAATCCCAAGCAGGACACCTTGCCCTATTCATTCAAGTCACGCATCGATGAATAATTTAAAGAGATCATTATCAAATATTCAACAAAATTCATTCAATCAAATCGATGAAATAGAACCTTGCCCGATTCATGGTAAAAAAAATTCACAGAATTCTTATTCGGTTCACTTTCGCATTCCTGATCAACAGCTCAATTCTTCAAAAAATATTCCTAATTCAATAAAACCGAAAATTAAAACAAAATCAAATCAGTTTTGTAATTCATCGGAAAAATCGCACTCAAAAAATTATTTCCCCGTTTATTTATCCACTTTAGATATGCAAGTGAATGATGACACTCTTTATAGGCAATACTCTTGTTTAACTAATTCTGTCGTTTGAATAATTATTATTATTATTATTATTATTATTATTATTATTATTATTATTATTATTATTATTATTATTATTATTATTATTATTATTATTATTATTATTATTATTATTATTATTATTATTATTATTATTATTATTATTATTATTATTATTATTATTATTATTATTATTATTATTATTATTATTATTATTATTGGAGAATTTTCTAATGTATCGCACATACAGATGATGTAAATGATGTTTTTAATATTTTAATAGTTTAACCTTTTTCAATTTATTTATAAACTTCTAATATTTCAATTTCGTTAAGAAAGATAATTAAAATATTTTCCCATTTATCAAAATAGAAAGAAAAATAAGTAAACCAGTCAAAAATGAAATTTTCAAATAATTATTCATATAGTAGTATTTTTGTTTGAAAAATGATATATATATATATATAATTTAGAAATTGTAATAATAACTTTTAGTTTTATTCAACAACACGACATTTCCTATGTTATCTGAAAATTGACCTTTTCTATCGAATGATAAATAATGATAAACAATTTAACTAAGTATTTCTTTTAAAACTGTTACACTATGTTAATTATTAAAAACATATTTCATAAAAAATGTATTTAATTATTTATATTTTTGCCTAAAAGGTTTAGTAAAGATGAATAATTTTGAGAAAATAAATGGTTTCAAATGGGACTTTGAAATTGATTGTACACAGAATTTAATTATTATTATTTTTTATGATAAATTTTAGTTTTTTACAGTAACTTTCCTTGTTTACCGTCCTAGGACAGCTACTTATATTTAGGTCTCAAAATAGCCAATTTACGACGAATATACTTGTTTTAGTTTAAAAATATAATTTTATTTCTAATGATTGTGAGCACTGCGAGTATTGTGGATTTGTGATTCCATATAAAGAAAACTTATTTTCGTTGTTTTAAGTGTTTCATTTATTTGATTTTCAGCGTCAATAATCATTATTGTCTTTGAAGTTATAATGTATAGGAATTATTTGTTTTTATTATTGAAAAATCGATAGTTAATATGCCTTAAAAACATAAATTATGAATAAAATATCATTAATTAAATAAATGTTTTAATTACAAATAGAATTATAAATAATTAATTCCAATGTCAAAGAGACTATATTACTTATAATTAAGGAAAAAGATTAAAAGATAATTAATTATTAGGACACTAAATCAAAAAAGACTAATTCCATCTATTCTTATAAGTATAAAATTATAAATATTTTAAGAAAGGTTCTAAAACAATTTGTACAAATAAAACATTACATGTTTTAATAAAAATGACAATAATTTTTATAATAATTTTTATTATAATATTTTAATAGCAATTTATGTTATCAAAATAAATGTAATTGTTATTTATATAAAGATATATAAATAATAATTACATTTGTAATAATTTTCATAGTAATTTATATCAACTAGCAGTTTTAAACTATCTAAATGCAGAAAACATATATAATCATGTGTTATATATAAAGACCAACAATGTTATTAATTTTATAATTAAAATAATCATGACTTATATATAAAAGCAAAGTTCATTATAGACAATGCAAGATAAATAAAGTCATCATAATATAAAAGGAATAATTAACAAAGATAAAAAATATTTTTCTTTCGATGCTCTCCAACACATCAAAAGTTAATATTTTCATAAAAAACGTTTTAATTAAAAAATATATTTTAAATTTATATGAAATAATTTGTTTCCTCTTTCTGGCGATATATAAATTACAAAATTAGAAAATTGCTGGGTTACTGAGTTGGTGACAATATTTGTAAATTCAAACTTTTACTCTGACTCCAAAGCGTATTTATTAATTCACAAGTCAACACTCTTGAACACGATAAGCTTTTTTAATATCCACACGGGATTGTACAAATTTCAATTACAACCAATTAACTATAAACCAATTTATCACACAGAGCTTATTTCGAGACTACGTGAAGAATAGTCCTTTCTGTAATCACAACAATAATCACTAGCCGTCAACTACTCAATTACAGGGTACGTGAGATTGATTGTTCTCTTTGCTTGGACCACACAATTTATTTACCACACTTCCACTTTATGTTCAATTTTAACAAAGATTCTCGTCACTTCTCGTTTCACTCTGTTTTTGATTCTTCTTTTTAACTCTTTTAGTCTCTAATTTCGTTCTGTTTTTGTTCTACATTTTGCTCTACTTTTTTCTCTGATTTCTAGATCAACCGTTCTGCTTTATATAGTCTGTTTTATTTGTGGCACTGGCGACATATTCTGTTTTCCATTTTTCTTTTTCTCTACGTCAGCCTGATCTCTGACAGATATTAAGATAAATTTCCATTTTCCTTTTTTGTTAAGCCGTCTTCTCCCGACAATTTCGCTATCTTTGACAAGCTGTCAAAATACAGCTTTTTCACCTATTTTATTTTTCTGGAATTTGAAATTCCACCTTCATTTGTACTTCTTAATTAACAATGACCTTTCTTTTAATTTCTTGTTTGTTTCCTTTTCTCTGATTTATCTTTCTCATTTTTAATTTCTTTTTATTTCCGTTTTCTTTTCTGAGTTCCCATAGATCGTCCCGTTTGTCATGGCGATCTTCACCCAGGCAATTTATTTATTTATTATGTTATTTATCATTTATGTATCCTCAACAAAATAATATGAAAAATTCAGTTTTTTAAATTAAAATCAATTCAAATAAAATAATACGTAAAATAGAAAAGTTAAATCAAAACATATTTCCTGCGAAATTCCCAAATACTAAAATAATTTTTCTCATATAATTATTTGACCATTCCAATCATAAAATAACTTTTTTTGACTACGCCGGAAAAAGATTTTGCAATGACTTTTTTTCTTTGTAATATCTTCTAAATGACTTATATTATGACTCATTGACTCATACCTGAATGTTTGCCGACTCATGCCGCACCATATGAGCTATCGCTTGGATGAATCATGATTTTATTCAGCTGATCAAAATTCACTGTGCTAAATACATCAATTCTCATTACTATATCAATTCAAAACTACAAAAAAAGAAAAATGTCAGTATGCTAGTAAAATATTAATTATAAAATTTAATTCAATTGAAAAATATACAACTATAATTATTGATGATTCAAGTATTATTTTTGAAAATTTTATTTTGTTGAATAATAAAATGACTCAAGGCAAAGACGTCTTTAGAAATTTGTCGCCCTTGTGCTATAAACTATAATGCGCCCCTAAAAAACAATTTTTACAAAAATATATTATGTTTATTAATAATATTACACATTATTGCATATACATATATTAATATTATATATTACATCATTTTATTTCAATGACTAGGATAACAAACGAACAAAAAAAACAATAAAAAAATAATATTAAATTAACATTAAATTACAAAAATTCAACAGTCTAATGTTTTCAATTTTTTTTCAATTTTATCAAATTTATGGCTTTTATAAAATTTACGGCGCCCCCTGTCCTTAGCACAGTTAGCACAACGGAAGAGACGGCGCTGACTCAAGGGTAGATTTTGGATTTTAATAAATTTATATTCAGAAACTAAGTGTTTTTTTGTTAACAGTTATTATTTGACTATCTTCTAATAATGAAAGACTTAAAGACAATAATAAAAATGAAATATTTTCTAACGTTTTTCTAAATACTGACGGTATATTTTATTGTTAAATATTTCATTTAAATTTTAACAAAAGATTTCGTGGCATTTAATAAAATATTTGCATTACATTACCATATTTTAATTGTTAATTTTTACTTTGATATTTTATTATATTTAAAAATACCTTTGAAAAGAACAGTAAATTATAATAATTAAATGTTTCAAATTTTTATTGCGTTTCAAAATGATTGATAAAATTTACTATTGTTAACACAATGATAAATAAATTTTAATTACAAATATATGAAATAACAAAATTAAATTTAAATTCTTTTTGTTGGAAATTTAAAATTAGCTATATGTGAAAATTAAAATTCAACATTTTCCTGCAAAATATGAGTTTACTAATTTATCAAGAAATATAAATAGAATTTATGTGAAATTATAAATTTAACAGTAGAATCCGTTTATTTTTTGTTCGCTTTTGATTTGTTTTTGCTTTCTTATAACATTTCATATATTTTCATTGCTATTTTAGATCAATTTTCAATTTATGTAATATAGATTTCTACATTGTTATAAAAAAAACAAAACAAATTTTATTTCAATAAATATCCATGCCGGTTAGGGCTGAAGGGGAGAGATTCTCACCCTTAAAATTCTAAAGCTTCTTTCTTTAAACTTTAAACGATAAGCCGGGGCTCAATCGTTAGAACGTGGTAATTGGAGTTGTAATCTGCTTAGCAGTCAACAATAAGCATGGCCAGCCATGACCATTGGAATATACTTGGTTGTCACTTGATTTATGACATTCATCACTGTTGATGAATTGGATGTCGGTCTTATTTTAGGTATTTCGGTAGGATTTCATTGTTTGATGAATAATTAGACTTCTGACATCTATAGGCAGCGATTCAGGACAATGGATTTCAGAACTTCAGACATTCATAGACAGCTAAGCTTTTTAAGATTTAACACAATTCAATCCGCATCCAATAGGAAGGCTTCAGGACATCACCGTTGAATTAGGCCACAAAGGATATTAGGTGGTTGGAGTAAAAAGACTCCTAGGCGATGTGTATAACGGAAATAATGAAATACATAATATAATAGAGATAGATAGAGTTGTTAAGGAGTGGTTAAAGATGTGTGCAGGTGTCTCAGGATGAGCATGACAATGCCTGCAAAGAATAGACTTTTTGGTTTTAAGGCGGTGAGGCGAGTAGTTAAGTTTCAAGATGTTATTACGAGCCCGTATTAAGAAGAGAAATTGAGCATGTTATTACATTTCTTCGATAAAGATTTTGGAGATATATAGTTGTGTATGTATGAGAAATCTTTAGTGCGAGCCGACTTACTAGTAAAATATACATATGGTGAGTTAAGAAATTTTTATTTAAATATATTTAAAACCATGTTGTGAAAGTGTTGGTATTTATGTTGAATTGTTCATAAAATATTAAAAAATATAATTATATAAAATTCTTTACAGCTATGACATTTATCTATGCATTGGACAGTATACAAATCGTTCTCTTTATAGCAAATTGAATTTCAAAATTGTGTATATAGTCCAATTTACTCAACAAAAAGTGTAATGGATTTAAAATGTCTAAATCGGTTGAATAATTTTATTTAGCTTCTTGTCTTAGATAGGCTGAGTAAGAAATATGAATCTCCAAATTTTACATTGCAAATAAATTGGATTTTAAAATAAATTAGAAAGGAAGCTTTATCGGGTAAAGTAACTTAAGCTATAATTTCTCATTTTGGATAAAGTACAAATTCATGATCTTGGTATTAATGGCATGTAGTGAGCCGTTACACGGCCTTAACAATATCTATATAAATATTATACTGTATTATATTATATTATATTATATTATATATAAATGGGCGGTCATTAGCGAATAAGGATCAATCAGAACACAATTATGGCCAATCAAATATCACCCATAATTGCACATTAGCTGGAACATCGCAGTCTACTATATCTCATTCCAAGAGTCAATCAAAATTCATGCAATCAGCTAATACTTCTACTTATCAATCAGGCTCTATAAATCAATCTCAGACGAGTAAAGCAAATTCGATGCCATGTTATTATTATCAAGAGTAACTGTATTCGGCCCTAATAGTTTTAGTGTTGGCTCTCATAGACCAACATCTTCATCCATTATAATTCGCGAAATATGTAACAAATCCTGACAATAATATGAACCCGAATAGATCTTTTTAACAAACCACTACACAAATCAATTATGGATCCAAGAAATAACGGACAAATATTTTGATTGGGATATCTGAATAAATTGGATGCTTGATAATTAATTGTTACTTTTTATGATTAGTAGTGAACAATTAAATATATTGTTTTTGGTTAAAAAAAGAATATCGTGTTTTGAGTTATAATAAATATATTGTTTTTGGTTAAAAAAGAATATCGTGTTTTTGAGTTATTTATTTATGGATATTAAAAAAATCATATTTTTTTACTTGTGTAAGTAAATACTAGTTTAAAATTTAAAAGTGTAAATTATTTAAGAAAATTATAATTTAAAGAAAACAATAAAATGTTTTGTGTTCCCATTAATATTTGTGATTTTGTGACTTCATCTTCTAATTCTATAAAAGAAAGAAAACCAGAATTGCTTAGGATAAACACCACATAGCAGAAATAACTTTTGTTGATAAAATGATAACATTTAATAACATTTAATTGATAAACTAACTTAACCCTCAGAGAGCCTTGCTGATCAAATTTATAATTAAAATGTTCATTTTCAGTTAAAATATTCGCACCTTAAAATAGAATTTGAAATTTCATTTTAATTATTGTACTTTTTTTGATTAATAGAAAATTTGTATTAATCAAAATATTATAAAAAAAGAAATGGATTTTGTCGAGTTGACTGCATTTGGTAGACCAAGTTAGAAATCAATCATTTTGTATTTACTTTTTTGGTATGGATTATTTTGTTTTAATTTGGGAAAATATTTAAATATAAATTTTTAATTATTTTAAATTTATATAAATATTTTCAAACCAATAAGTTGCAATTATATAAATGTATCACAGATGTGTTAAAGTCGTGAATAAAGAATCATTTTATTAAAATAAATTATTGTATATACATAAGGTTGTTGATGAAGCATTTTATATATTTTGCATTATTTATTGTATAAAATAATAATAAATTAATTAAAATTAATAAAATATTTACCTTGGGAATCGGCCACAGTCATGGATTATACTGATATGATAAAAATTTGAGTTTAAAATTAAAGGAAAATAAAAGTCACTAAGTAGCAATAATAAAGATCGCAACTCATCGGTTAATTTTTAAATAGACTTTACAAAAACATTCAGCTTTGATCAAAATACTTTTCAAAACAAATTATCAGAAGAATTTAATATTTAAAATTGGAATATTAACAAAAACATCATTTTAAATTATAAAATATATTTTTTAATTTATTAAACACTGTAAAATTACATATTTAATACTCCAATATTCTAACATTTAAATATTTTACAATTACTTAATATTAGAAATTCGTTTCTGATTTGAAAAAAATTAATTATTTACTATTTCAATTTGTTTTAAACTATTTTAACAAAACATTCCCAATATTTAATTCTCAGCTGAAAACATCCACGAGGTGATAAGTTTTTAAATAATTTTTAAATATTTGTTAGCCAAATATTCATTTTTTAAAGTTTAAAATATATCTAATTTCAATATTTATAAACTACCCATAAGTACTCATAATAAGACTGTTAAAATGTGAATAATAAATAATAATGACAAATTATTTGCACTAAAGTACTGTTTAAAAACGTATTACTAAGCAAAAATTCAAGTACGTTAAATTCATTAATTTTAAATTAATTAACTTTAATCTTTCATTTAGTGTATTTTATTTAAGCATTAATCAATAAAGAAAATTTATTTTTAAAAAAAAAATTGAAATAAAAATGTATATTGTATAGAAGTAATCTAATAACGAAATTAATTAATTGATAATTATTATGAATAGTTTGATGTTTGTGTGTTTTTGGACCATATCTCATGTTGCATATTATTTATTACATAATAGTATCTGATTCAACAGACATAGATATTCGATCTTTTATTCCATGAATAGATTTTTAATTTACTTGTATTTCAAGTATCTAAATTTGTCAATTAAAATTTATTGTAAAATTTTAAATTTGTCATGTCAATTAAATATTCATACAAATACATATATGCACAGTTGTCTTTTATATGTATAATTAAAAATAAATTTCTTTTATAAAAACAGTCTTGGATTTTTACATTACCAATATGTTAAAACGAATAAAAAATAGCAAATACTGAATTATCATTAAAAACCTTTATTTAATTATTTGATCTGTTTTTATGTCTTTTCTTTTCATTATGACTATTAATCAAAAATTAATATTTGACCTATAGTCTAAATGAAAATAAATGAAATACTGACAAATATTAATTTCCATAATTAATGATTGGTAAACAGGAGCTTTTAATAGTAATATGATTAATGAAAAATTCAATTTTTGATTTATAATTATTAATTTCAAATAACTGTTATAAAGGAAAATAATGTGATAAATTAAATTAATATTTATTTATTATTTGAGTCAATATAAATATAGTTTTCTGTCAAAATTAATTGTATCATCATTAAGGCAGTATCGTCTCTAGAATGGAAGGCAAAACCTGGGAATTCATTTGGTACAAATTGTTTTAAAAAAGATCAAAATTCAAAATATTAATTAGACCAAATCAAATTTTCACAAAAAAAGAAATATTTCTTCTTTATACATTTCTGTTACACCGTATACATATTATTTTATGCCTCTCTAAAGGAGAAGCTTTTGCTCGTTTTCTTTATAGGAACTGAAGTTATTTCCGTCTTCAGTACCTTGAAACTCAATGTATAAATGAATATTTAACAAAAGATGAAAACTAAATATGTTTACTTCATATTTTTAAATTCTTTATCTTTCTACAATTGATAAAAACGATTATAATTATTTTTAAACAATTACATCAAAAAGGAACAGAAATTTCTAAGGAAATCAGTTTTAAGAAACGATGAAGTGAAATTGTCTAAACTGATAATCCAAGTCTCACTAGATTTCTAATGTGACAAACTGGATGTTATAAAAGACGCTATGTCAATTAATCTAATTTTTAAATAAATTTATTTGGTTATGTAAATTTTTATTGCTTAACTGAGATTATTTTTTAAGTTTAAAAATTAAAATTTTTGTATGCAACACTAAATAATTTGTATTTACTGTCTAAATTAATGGAGAAATTTGTTTATAATTTAACGGAGATAGATCTCTTTTTTTTATTTTCCATTAGTTTTTCTAGTGCAATTTCAATACGAGTTAATGATTTTTCCATTACTTGCTTACAACATTTTTAAACACACTAAATTATTAATTAGTTTTTATTTTAGCTAAAGTTTTGTCTCCTTAATTGATGATTAATAAATAAAAATTTCCATCTTTGAAATTAAAATTGTTTGTAATTATCATTATTATTATTATTATTATTATTATTATTTCAGTATTTTTCTCTTGACATCGCATTATAATTTGAATGTTCTGCCTTCTTATATTGTATATCCGTATTCAAACTGATTGAACTATTTATCCAAGTGCGTAATTGAGCGGTTATCGCCATCTTTGTTTCATGATAAATGTGATTAAAGTAAATGTTTCCTCATAATAATAGTGATTATAAGACAATGATAACCATAAAAGACTTAAAATGTTAATACAAAACATATCGCTGGTAATTCTTTATTCCTAATGCAGTAAAATACATATTGCCGTAAGCAACAACTCTTTTATTTCCATTTTCATTCTTATGTTCTAACACTACATTAATCATATTAAAACTTGCATCAGTATTGTTAAATAAATCAAAATCTATAATTATCTAATATCTATTTTATTACATAACAGTTCAAATATTTATCTCTTTAAGATCGAAGACTATTATGTAATAATAAACATGAAATAAAAAGACATGTTTCAGCCAGACATCATAACATACACGCACATTAAACCATTTACGATAAGTATTAGTTGGGTAATTTAATTATTAGATTACTTATATCTACCCGCTTTAAAAGGCTTTAACCATTCAATATACCAATGATCATAGTACCTTAATTATCTAACATTTCATAACTGTTTTCATGTGTTTTCTTTGTTATTTCCATTGGACCTTTGTATCGATTATCATCTTTATTTAGTAAATCTATTTTAACTAATACTTTACCTCCAATGTTGAAAGTTCTACGAATTTTTTTATGATTTTAATAACGGTTGGTGTTATTACGCTTTTTGCGTTCTTGTATTATTTGCTATTGCTTCCTATTGATATTTTCGATATAGTTTATGAACTATTTCACGCGTTTTTGATGTTAATAAACTTTTCTTTTCTTTCGGAATATAAATTTTATTTTCATATTTAATCAAATAGTCACTTTTGCATCTGGATGATTGAAGTTACACTTGTGAGCACTATCGAATTTCTATTCTAAATAAAACATCTGCAATGGAATGTAATTTGCCTTTGCAATATTCTAGTTTCATATTCAAACTACTCAATAGGTCTATTTAATTTTGAAATTGGGCTGGTATTGGTTTCTTTGTTGTCATCATAAATGTTATAGCTTTGTGATCAGTGCGTAATATGAATTTGATTCCATGTTTGTAATATTGTGTAAAGTGAAAAACAGACAAAATATATTTTTTATGAATTAACCATTTTCGTGAGTATTCAAACTCTTAGAACCGTAGACTATATTATTGAAACTATTTCTTTGTGATAATATGGCCCTTATGGTGTGGAAACTATCATCTATATATCAAGGATGTATTCTTTTCCGAAATTCGGATGTTCTAGTATTTGTTCGCTTACCATTTGATATTTATTTTTGTTAAAAACCTTTCAAACTCATCAGACCATGTTATCTTTAATTGTCGGAATTAATTTTTCTAAAAATCGGGAAATATTTGAATAGTTATTAATAAATTTCCGGTAATGGTTCTTTAATCTTAAAAAACGACAGATATGTTTTACACAATGAGGTTTTCTAAAATTAATCATAGAACTAATATTTTCAAGTTCAATTTTAACACCTCTATTTATCACATGTAACAGAAATTTTAATTCTGTTACTAAAATTTTACATTTACCAAATTTGATTTTCAATCCTGAATCGCTAATTCTTTTAAATAATTTTTCAATGCGTTTCTTATGTTCATCTTGGAAAAAATTAGAATGTCATCTAAATATAGCAATGCTTCCTTCCACATCATATCTCCAACTATGATGGACATTAGTTTATGGAATGTTGATGAAGCTACTGCTTATACTAAATGATATTCTATTAAAACAATACAGCACATAATTTGGTGAAAAACCTGTTTTTTCTTTTGATTCTTCTTCAAGTTCAGCTTGATAGTATACATTTCCTAAATCGATTGAACTAAAATACCTAGACCCATATAATGAGCCTAAAATTTTATCAACATTAGGAATTTGAAATGCCGGCCTAATAGTGTTTTCATATATTAATCTCAAGTCTAAGAACATTCAAATATCATTTGTATTTTTCTTTGCAACACAGACAATTGGTGAATTTTAAGGGGATTCACATTTCCTTATAATTCCATTATTCCCTAAGTTTTCTATTATTTCTTTGAGTTTGTTCTCGTAATGTTTGGGTTGTATTTTTGATTTAATCATTACTAGATTACAATTTGTTTGTATTTTATGCTTTATAAATGTCAATTCATTAAAATTATTTTTATTAAACAAACATTCAAAATAATCAAAACATTCATTCAAGCATTTTTTATCACATGCATACTTTAACAATCTGATATTAGTACTATCATTAATTACTTTTGATTGAGAAGAGAGCTTGATAGTTTTCCAACTCGCCATTAAATCGATTCTCCATTGGAAAGTTCTCATCATTCATAGCTGTGACACGCTGTTTGTAATCTCGATCATAGTGTTGATTTCTAAATTCTAAATGTTTTATTGATTTTCTCATTATTAGAATTTCCATAATATCTAAAATTTCTTTCTTTATTGACATGTCTTAAATTTTCACTGCCTCTGTTATTATTGAGTCTCTGAATTTTTTTAGTTGGTTTCGTCCAGCATGTTTGTTGAAACGTTAAAATTGTTAATGTCCATTTTCATTGCAATGGGAACATTTAATATTTGGATATACTAAAAATTTCATATTTTCTATTTTGGCAAATAATTATTCTTATACAAGAGTTTAGACTTCTTGAGTTGTAATTATTGCGAACCACTTCCGCATAATTTCCTTTATTCATTGCAGCTACATTTTCATTGAGTTTCGATTCTTCAACTTTTTCAAAATACATTTTATGTATTTACTTGGCGCTGGACTTCTCTTTTCTTCTTCATTGTCAACTTCCCTTTCTTCTTTGTAGAGTTTCGATATAATTAAGTCATCTATAATTTCGTAACGTTAGATTGCTCTTCTTCACAATCCAAACAATATGTTAATAAAAATATTGTTAATTTACTGCTTGAAATTGGCTTTTCGATAGCTCAAAGCGTTTTGTAAATTTTCCTCTAGATTTGTTTGTGCTTCAAAGGTATTTCTTCCAAATTGTTTTCAAATAGTCTCATCAAATTTCCTCCTGCATTTTCGTCTAAATATGCTCTAACAACGAAATATTTTTGCAGTTCCTCTAGTTTGATCATATCATAATAGTTTTTTATTGGCATGACAAATTCTTCAAGATCTTAAACAACTGAGTAGATTTTTGGTTGAGGAATAATCTGCTGCAATTCGGATATTCCTAAGTTTTTCGTAGTTGCCATGTTAAATAAATCAAAGTCTAGAGTTATCCAATATCTATTTTATGACATAACAGTTCAAATATTTATCTCTTTAGGATCAAAGATAATGAACATGAAATATGAAACAAGTATCAGCCATACAATAAAATACACACATGCATCAAAACTTCTATGATAATTATTAATTAGGTAATTTCATTATTAGATTACTTATATTTATCAAGAATGTAATTTTTCATAATACTCATAATACTCTCAATAATTTTTTTTTATTTTTTAATGCTTTATCTAACGTAGAATCAGACAATTTTAGGTTTTCTTTATTGTTTTCATATATTGCTTTCAATCTTTTAGCAAACATTGCATTATTTTTAATAAATGTCATATAATAATTATCTATTCTAAATTTTTTTTATGATGTGGTCTTTGGAATATTTTTATACCCTATTGTTTATCTTGATGCGTTTAGATTCCGTCGAAATTTTTAATATTCCCGAGAATTGTCATTTCTCTCTTTAAGGATATACGTGTTTCAGGATTTATTTTCTACTAAGCCAACGAAATTCAATACGTATAAAAGCTTTTCCCTTATATTTACCAAATACTATAATGTAGTTTGAATAAAAGATTACTTCCTTCCAAATCAGATCATTGAAGATACTTACCATAAATATTTAAATAAAGTAGGTGCTGCTGCAATTCTAAATGGCATTCTTTTAAAACAAAATAAAGAACACGACATATTTAATTATTCATTTATTATTTAGCCTTTTTTAAACACCCAACAAAATTACAAATCTCGAAATTTTTCTCGTCATTCGTGTCCACAAAGGAAACAAGTTCCAACATACTTGCGACATTTTTTATTTCTCTTTTTGTTTAAAACAACGGATTAAACAATATCCTACCAATTCTTCTTTATTTCATATGTGCTTCATTAATTTATTTACCATTTTTCCAATTTGTCAATAAAAATTAAAGAGTATTTATCCTTCTCATAGTTGTATATTTCTAAAATCTTCATTAGGCGGTTTCAAAAATCCTTTTCTTAATATTTGCAAAATTCTTGACGTATTTCTTCAAGACCTTCATAAATTAGTAGTAATTTTTTTTTTAATAAGACATCTTATCATAGTGCTTCTATTTGATCCATCCAATCCACAAAAATCAAAATATCTCTAGTAGTCAATAATAAATGCTTCTAAATATTCATGTCCTTGATAAATTTAAGTTCTTGATAACTGTTGATTGAACCAAATTATTTATATCAGCAAACACAATTTTATGTTTAGGTTTACACTTGTGTATTTGAAGTGTTATACAATTTGCGTAATGTTGTGAGGTGGTTTCTAATTCCTGTTTTTTAATTTCGTGTTTGTTAGTGGATTTCAAAACCTATTTAGATTGTGGTCGGATCTTGGTTATGAATATTTATGCCATGGGTGTAAGACCACATACATTGAAATGACTGTCCGTCATCTCCGTTCCGAAGTTCTTGATCACAATCGACTGAAGGAATTGATTAATATTAGTAAACACAATTTTGTGAAAATTTTATTGAGATGTTGTTATAAGTTTAGAAAGTTTTAAAATTTTTAAAAATTTGAATTAAGAAAACTCTTTTTATGATTTTTTAGGAAAATAAAATTTACAAAATTTAATGAATTAGTTTGTTTGAAAAAGAGCAAATTAGATTGATATAATTCGAATTTCAATTCTAGCTGATCATGACAGTGAGTCTGTCGAGAATATAATTTAATATATAGAATAATATATAGAATAATATTAATAATATTAATAATAATAATAATAATTATAATAATAATAATAATAATAATAATAATAATAATAATAATAATAATAATAATAATAATAATAATAATAATAATACTATCGTCTTTAATATTATCTATTTCTAAGATTTTCCTAAGATATTCTGAAATTTGTTATTAATTCCACAATAATATCACTTTCTTTAAATAAATAATTAATAATCAGCAGCTGAGAGATAAATGCTCTATATAAATGAATACGTTCTCAGTTATTCTCAGAAGCTGGAGACAAAACTTATGATAATTAATTTCAAGTTTCTGAGATAAAAAATATTTTTATTGTATTTCTATTGTATTTCTATTAAATATTTTTCTTTTTATTATAAGTACTTTTTATTTGTATAATACTTTAGATTTTTTAATAAATATATGATATTTGGTATGAGAAGGTAAATGTGAGCACCATGGCCCACTATAGGTTAACTCCCAAATATTCCTCCATCTAGAAAATAGCACTAGTGTTGCGATCTAGCGAAATGAGTTTCAACGCGTTGTGCAATTTTGACTATAGTCGGATGTGATTTTTGGTTTTTCTTAATATAGAAACCATATATTGTCCAGATATCCTACACGAAAATTGTGATGTAATTATAATGGTATATTTGATTTCCCTAACCTTTACCCTATATTATGTAATGCCTGCATGTGTGATTTATAATTTTTGATTGTCTGGGTCCTCAAATTATGTCACTGATTATTATTTCCCAAAAAGCTATTGCTGATTGTGTTGGTGTCGACACACCGGGTACTATAAATAGTACCACAATTTCTTAAATAAAGTTTTTGGAATTTAGCAATTATTCTTATTTTTTACAAAAATGATGTTTTTTAACGACAAACAACATTTTATACAATTATATAGGAAAATATTTCTTTTTGATACTCTTTTTGTGTTATTTAAGGAATCTTTTTGGGAACATTGGTAACGCGACATAATTAATCGAAACATTCTTCATGAAAACTTACGTCTTGGTTCAACTAAGAAGAATCTGAAATAAAATCCCAGTTCTCCCAGGAATTAAGAAAAATTGATAATTCTCAAAGATTCTGTTAAGTATTGTCGTATTTATTTATGACATTTTGAACTTTCCATATTAGTTTTTGATGGAGATTTTAAATTTTTGTTCAAATATCTCATATTATTGCGCGAAATAGGAATCTTTGTTTAAATAAACTCATTTTATTAATTAATCAATTATATCGGCTTATCCGATGACATTAGTGCAAATTACATAACATTCCTGGAATTTGGAAAAAATTAAACGGTTCCAATTCATTGTGGGTTAATGATTTCATTCTGAATTGTTGAAAATAATCTGTCAATATACATCCAACTTCAGATATTTCATCATATTATTGGTGTGTGTGACTCCTTCCCAAATTGGTAGCAGTTCCCTAGTTTTTTGCAGAACTTTATAAATTGTAAAGAAAAATACGTTTAGAGTGATGTATTGATCCCGCTAATACTGCATCTGTTATAGGTAAGGTATTTAATGTTTTCAACGCGCAAGACAAAGATTCATCTACAACCTGGTATGAATCAATGAACTTTTATTTCCTTACAATGTGCTAATAGAATTAGAAATTTCTCTGTTGTTGTTTGAATACAACTCAAGCTCCAGCAAGGGAATTTATTAAAATCAACATTTAAAATAACCTCTCAGGTAATCCAATTAAGACTCGATTTATTAACCATGTAATCAACATGTAAAACAAATATATATGCAAGGTTTTAGTTATAAACAAGAACTATTAACTTAAGATGAATTGAAAATGTTATTATTAGTTTTAGTAATTAATTAAATATTTGCTATATTACAAGAAAATAGTTGGAAATAAAATAGTTGTACGAAAATATATGAAGATATCGACTATTTCAAAACTGATTTAAAGAAATTCAATACTTGTATTAAAAGAACTTCGAAAAATCTCTCATATCATGTTCAATCGGAATTAGAATAATCAAACTCTGCAAACAACTCAATAATATTTAAATTTCCATTATTTATTTTGAATAATTTTATAAATTAAATAAATGTATTAATATGATTATCTTTTTCATTAACAAAGACTAATATTTTTATAATTATTATTGTTATTATTATTATTATTATTAAGTGATGATTTCATGGTAGCAGTATTTATTATTTAAAACAATAAAATGATACTTTAAGCCTTTTGCTGCAAATAATGTATTTAATGAAAATGTTTTCGACTATAAGATAGTCCTTGTCAATCTTTGACAATCTTTGATTGACAAGGACTATCTTATAGTCGAAAATATTTTCATTAAATAAATTATTTGCAGCAAAAGGCTTAAATTATCATTTTATTGTTTTATTATTATTATTATTATTATTATTATTATTATTATTATTATTATTATTATTACTGTTATTATTATTATTATTATCATTACTATTATTAATATTATTATAAAAACAATATTATTATTATTGAAAACAATATTATAACAATTTTTTGACTATGAATCTGTAAAGATATCGATGTTTTTTTATATTCACGAATTTTCACAGCAATACATATACATGACTAACTATGTATTGACTAATAAAAAATAACTAACAATTTCATGGTTCATTAAATTTGTTGATTAAGAGTACCAGCACGATTGTATAAATTTTGAGTTGATCGTCCATAAAACCTTTCAAAATGACCATTGCAATACCTTGGATCATCACAACAAACAATTGGGTACACTGATAAATACCCTTCAAAATGAGCTATTGATCGCCTAAATACTTTGTCCGGAACTCTCAATAATCAACTTTGAGTTAGCGTTCCCCTACTTTTAGAGTCAATTTGACCTGCTTAATTTTTATAAAAGTTTTATATTCTTAAAACTAGTTGAACTATTTTTTATAAATTGCCAATTACAGACATGCACGCGTACAGTCAGTTTTTCTACCTCCAAAGTATGTGTTTAAGCTCAGAATAACTCATTATCAAAATTTTATTCTTTAACACCGTCATTTTCATTTCACCGTCTGCATTGCTGCTATCAATCCAAGGAAGAGCTTCGATAAGTATTTCCTCATTGCAAACCGTGTTTTCATTTATCGCTTTTGAAGCTTTCATCTTACTGTGCTCAACAACACTTGAATTGTCGAATAATAAAAATCGACACTTTCTACATTTGAATTGAACTAGATCTTTTGAAGATGCTGATAAATTAAATAGAGCTTGAGAAACTGTATTTGCGCATTTGTTGATTTCATCTGGAGAAAATAAGCGGATAAATTGTTTGTACTCATCACTTTTGTAATCACCACTACAATTTACGTTGAAATATATCTTTAATTGTTTCTTGAATCCATCATTTAAACATATAACTGACTTTTCCTTAATTGTCTCAATCGCATCGTTTGGACCAATTCTTGATATTCCACCAAATTTTCTGCCATTTTCAATGAATTCACTGGTTTCATCGAAATAAGAAATAAGATCTTGGTTTGGAACATCATAAGCTTTAATACATTTATAATCAAAATCTCCTTCTTCAACTGAAGGATCACATTTGACACCTGAAACCATTTTTACAAAGGAACCAATTTTCTTGAAACAAAACGAAACCCAACTTCTCGAATTTCCCTTTTTTAAACAACGAAACAATCAATTCAATTCTCGAATTTCTAATTAAAATCAAAATAACAATCAATTCACAAAAAAACACACAATTAACAATTACCTACAATCTCAATCCATTGCTCGCGTCTGTGTGCGCACACCAACAATATTCGGTCTAACCAGACCGCGCACACAGACGCGATAGAAAACTATGCCGAATCGGCAGAAACAGTATGTGTGTAAATATTAAAAGTATTTAGTATTTATTTGATCTAGCGGTGGCCTGTTTTTAAAGTCTATTTAATTAAACTATATAGTGTGTTTGTGGGTGAAAACTTATTTATTAAAAAAACTATAGAGATTGTGTGTATTTATTAAAACTTTATAGATTGTGTATTTATTAAAACCATATAGAACGTGTATGTGTCTGTTGACTACTTATTTATTAATAAAAATATATAGGTTGTATGTGTATTTATTAAAACCATATAGAATGTACATGTAATAAACTCATTCTTGATCTGCACTGTCTCTTCCTGCCAAGAGCGCATCCTTGGTCGACGAATTGACGACCTGTTAATAACTAGATCTCGTGAGCATTCACTGTAGATAAATACTGCATTACGGTGGCTTATCTTACAGCGGTCCAGAACCGATGAAAGTAATGGTGCTACGAAGGTTTTCCTAGCTGGTTTTGAAGGACGGTTTGAGAAAACTGTTTACTTCAATTTCATCACTAGAACTAGAATCCCATTCTATTCTTTCATTTGTGGCTTTTTTAGAATTTGCTAGATTATTTATGGCCTTCATCTTTTCAAATCGAAGTCTTTTTTCCAAAAATTTGACTACTTTATACTGGACAGTACCAATCATGGATTTTTGGAAGCCCATCCATTTTTGCCGGTTGCTGAATATATTTAAATAACTCTTTATCAATTTGTTTATTTTTAATTAATTTATTCAGTATCTTTTTTAATGAATTCTCATCTTTAAGGGAGAAGGGGGGGGGGGACAATATTCCATTCTTCCGAAAAATCAGAGGTGTATATTCGGCTCCCAGGTACAAGATATGAATTTTTCACCCTCAGTCCCCCGCGAAAATATCTTAGTTTTAAACAAAGATTCGAGATCTATATTATGAATTACATTTAAAACAAAAACATTGATATTAATTTCTCTATTCATGTGGGCTCCATAAATTAATAAAATGAGTTTATTAAAACACAGATTCCTATTTCGTGCAATAATATGAGATATTTGAACAAAGATTTAAAATATCCATCAAAAACTATAAGGAAAGTTCAAAGTCCGGTCAAATATCTCAATTTTTCGATGAAGTGTCATAAATAAATACCACAATACATAGCCGAATTTTTGAGAATTATCAATTGAATTTTGCTTTTTCTTAATCCCTTGGAGAACTGGGATTTTATTTCAGATTCTTCTTAGTTGAACCAATACTTAAGTTTTTCATGAAGAATGTCTCGACTAGTTATGGCGCGGTCCCAATGTCCCAAAAGATTCCTTAAATAACACAAAAAGAGTATCGAAAAGAAATAGTTTCCTAGATTTTTATGTAAAATCTTTCTTGTCGTTAAAAAACATATCATTTTCGTGTAGAATATCTAGACTATATATGATTTCTATATTAAGAATAATCAAAAAACACATCTGACTATAAACCAGATTGCACTATGCACATTTTTTACAATAATTATATTTTTTATGGTACAAAATATTTGAGTGCCTCTGATTAAAGTCTAAAAACCAAAAATAGTTTTCACTGAGTCAGAAATTGCTCTTTGAACTTTTTTGCACATTTTGAAGTTCAAAATTAATCATGCGCGATAACTCGTTCGAACAACGCGCGGAAACTGATTTCGCGAGATTGCAAAACAGGTGCTATTTTCTAGGGGGATGGAGGAAGGGTTATATGCGCGATAACTGATAGTGGTTTATGAGGCTGGTATGATATTCAGTGGAAAATATGAAATAAGAATCTGCTTACAAGATATTTTATCTCGGTGTCTCATTAGCAGATTAGCCATTCTTATTGTACATTTAATACGGTTTCAAATAAACAATATTCTGTCATTATAATTCTAAAATAAGCTTTGTAAAATATTAAAAAAATTTTATTAATATAGTAAATTTATAAAATAATATTTCAATTAATATAATTTCATATAATTATTATATTGTTGGAATCTTTATCTGTTCAAACAAGTTATGTTTCAGAAAATGTTTTTTTTAATAATTTTTCTTAATTTTTATCAATAATTACATTGACTTTAACCAAATTTCATGCAAAAAGGTACTTTAATTGATTTTGAAAAATTTAGGTTATAATTTTACTTTACTCTTACTGCCACTTCAGTTTCTAAATAAATAAAAATCAATATAAAAATTAATAACAAATAATGACCAAATAATTTTAAAATACTTTAACCCTTTCTAAGGCAAAGGAAACTAAAAGTGATGTAAAACTCAAAGTTTATTAAGAATAATTATATAGTTACAAATGATCATAAACACATCTATGGTTTCAAATACTATAAATTTGTTCTCTTTTGGCTCAATGTCAGTAGTTGTAGCAAAAGTAAAATTCATTACCGACAGAGTTACACTTAGATATTTTTATTAGTTTAAAATGGTGTACAGTAAATTGCCACCACCTTAGAAAGGGTTAATTATAAAATTAATTAAAATGCTTTCTTGAAATTCGGTCCATTATATATGTATATATGATCTTATAAGAATTTCTATAAAATTTTATTAATATTTAAATTTAATAATTAAAAAAGCTTTTAAATTTATTTGATAAACTTTTCTTAATATTTATTTATTAAAAAAATGTGAAAAAATCTTTGCTCAAATGACGTTTTCTTAAACCAACTGTAACTGAAGAAATCATTTAAGTTTATTCTGCCCTCAGGGTTAAAATCTAAACATTTGTCAATTAGGTTTCTGGCATTTTCTGAACATTTGTAATATGGGATAGAAGTAATATTCTCATAATCATTCTCGGTATTAAAAATTAATCTTTTTTCAATAGAAATATAAAGTAAACATCCAATTTCGAAAACCATATTTTTCTTGATATCGTATGTGTTTTCTTTGACTGCCTCATAGCTTGAATATCTGAGAGTACCAATGAATCCACAATGTTTAGGATTTTCTTCTAGTTTTTCATAGATTGAACTTTCGAAGTCTATAAATTTGATATTTTTAGGTAACTATTTTTCATAATATTTTCAAGCTTTATATCTAAATGATAAACACTTTTACTGATTAATTTCTCTAAACCCTTGAAATCTTCTTGATTTTGTATTGAAATACTTCAATACTTCTTGATTTTGTCCATACTATCTCTATTGAGATTTTCCATAACTATTGTAAATTCTGTATTAGTCTGAATATAATCTTAAACCTTTGAACTAAGATTTTCTTTTTCAATTGATTATGGAAACAGTAATTCTTTCGGTATTTGAAAAGGATAATTTTTATTTCGAATAACCTAATAATTTTCGGATTTTGAGAAACATTTAATGACAACAGTTTTATGATCTAGATTTTTGTTCGATTTGTTTTATGCTCTTTTCGAATTATTTTCCGGTTCTTGGATTATTGAAAATAATTTATAATTTTTATTAATAATAATTTTTTGATTAAGTTAATTAAATAAATTTTAATTCTATAAATTGAAATAATTTCATAAAACTATTTTTCGATTTTCACCTCAGATTTAATTTAATTGGCATTGTATTTATAAAAGAATTTACTATGAATCAGTAAAAATATCGATGTATTTTTTATATTCACGAATTTTTGCCTAATCCTTTTTATAAGTCTAAGATAATTCTTATAATTTAAATATTATTTTCATCCAGGAATCTTTTTTGTCCTAATTAATATGTTAATCGAACATAAAATCTATTATTAATTATGTTTTATAATAAATTTTTAAACATTTCAATTAGAAGACTTTTCTCTTAATACTATTATTTGCTTTGGATCAAAAGTTTTTGTTTTCAATTTTTTTCGAATAACCGAGGACGGTTAATAAAATCTTTATATTTAGTACAAATCACAATATGAGTAATACTGGGTTAATATAACCAAAGAAATTCATCTATGGTGGGACATTTACTTGAAGGTTTCTAGGAACCGATGAAGGTTAAGTTATATTTGATATTATTCTTTGACTTCATTTATTTAAATTTATTATGTATGTAAAACAATAAAAGAGACATTTATCTATATAATAAAATATGTGAACATCAAAATAATAGTTTTGCATTATTTATTTCGGTGAAATTAATAAATTTCATTATCATATTTGATAAATATTTACCCGAAACCATATTAAACTTATTGACGTAAATTTCTTTTTAATTTATTTATTTTGTCTAGAATTTAGAGTTTTCTGCGTCAATTAATTTGACAGAAATAAATTTGAATATATATATATATATATATATAATTTTTACGATGTGTATTATATTATTCTTATATTTATTTTTTAATGAAAGTTACCATCAATCTCTTTATCTTTAATTAGTATAATTTTGATAGAATAATTGACAGGTTGAAATTGAATTTTTCTGAGTCTATTGTGCTTTGAGATAAGTGGTTTATCATTTTTCTTTAAGAGACATAAGTTCTTTAAAATTTCTCTTCTGTGGAGACGAATCTTAAAGTTAAAATTAAATTAGAAATGAAATTTTGGTTTCAAGTAGTTACGCAAATTTCTCAATATAATATTCAATTATTTTTTCATCTGTTTTTTTTTATTTTATTTAACTTACAAATTAATTAATTATAAATTTCAATATAGAATACCAACCTGGATATTGCAATAAATATATATATATATATATATACTCAACTCTTATTTTACACGCTTTTTACATGATTTCGAAATAACACGGTCTACAAAAGAACAATTACTCTTTTTTGCTCGATTTATTCGATCTAACACGAATTTCAAAATAATTTTATAATTTAAAAGAAATTCACGTTTTACAGTGTATTTTATTTATTATGTACATGTATCTACAAAAATAAAATATAATTAGGAGAATACACGAATTTTATTATATCTCTTGCATTTTCTTTTCTATTGCTCGTTGCATTTTATAATTGTGTTAAGCAATTCATCATTGAGTATTTTGTGTTCAAAGTGTTCATTTCGTACGACTCATAAATCATTTTCTTATGTAAAGCTAACAAGTTACATATAGATGTGTTAGACTCTAGCGATGAAAACAATATTATACGTGCCCGGTTATTATCAAGTATTGATGATTTCACTAAATAAGCTTTTGATTTGTAATTCAAATTTTTTATAATTAATTATGGACTAAAATTTATTTGTTATCTTTCTTAATAAAAATGAGAATGAGATATATACGAATATGTTGTAGAATAATTATATATGTGTTTTCATAAGATTTATTTGCACGAATTTTCATACCAAAAAGTTTTTTTTCTTCTTACACGGTTTTCTAAAACTCTGGAACACATCCTCAATTTTACTATGTCTTCGTGTCTTTTTTACATTGTTTTATTTTACACGGATTTCTTTGGAACGTATCTACCGTGTATAAACGTAGTTGGGTGCCTAATTAATTAATTACTAACTGCTTGTGTTCTTTAATCAATTACCTAGCAAATCAACAAACAAACATTGATAATAAATTATCAGTAAATTAGAAGAAAATACAGATTTCAATATTAATCACTTGACTGCTAAGTTCATGTTCAGTTTCGATTAATAATCTCAATTCATAGACCGTCTTAAATACACAATTTGATACTTTTTGAACCTTTTCATTCGTTTTTTATATCATTCAAGTTACGTTGTTAATCTTTATTATATTTTTTATCATTAGCCTATTTTTCATGTATATTGTTTTTCTGTAAATACAAATTTCCGTGTATTTTGCAAATAATAATACAGTTTTTCATAATTTTATTCTCATTATTTCTTTTCTTGCCACCAGTTCATCATAAACCAATTTTCGTAACTTTTATTTCATTTTATATCTGAAGTCATCTTTCTTTAAAAAATAAATTCTTGTTTAATTTTTATGATATTAATCAAAATAGATAATAGTAAAATATTTTCAATTTTTCTTTCATTTTTTGTACTAAAATATATATTTTCTTTTAAATCTGAATAAATAATTTAATTTTCACATTAATATTTGGGCAATAATTAACTTATCCAAGTATCAAATTGAGACTGATTTCACTAAGTGGTTTCGTCCTAGATTTTCCCAATAAGTAACAAATCTACGAAAAATTTACTATTAAATTCAAAGAAAAAACAAAATATTGGAAATCAAATTTAATCTTTCACATACAAATGTTATTTATATACTGTTGAAATAGTTATACATTAGTAAGATAGTGAGATATAAGTTTCATAGTTAAACTCGGTTTGAAGGGTTGGATATATCAAAAATCAAAACCGAATCTTATGAAAATATCAATGGCGATTATACATTATTTGATTCAGAAAATTCCAACCAAATATCACATACACCCAATTCCGAAATTGAGTAACCTCTATAATTCACGTTGGTGTGCACACCAGTTGAGTGAGTCACGATTTACGTGAAAATGGAGTTACTCAATTTCATTTATTCAATTTATTAAAAATGGTTTTCAGGTAATTTTTTTAATTTCTTTAATTTTTTTAATTTTTTTAATTTTAAGACTTGAATTTTGATTTTATATAATTATGAGATCATTATTCAAGTTCTTAAATATTACTGTTAGTCATCATTTATAATTTATCATTTATAAATATATTAATAATTAAATTTCAGGTGTTTTTTAGGAAATTTATGATATTTTATGCATTAATATGGAATTATTTCGCTAAAATGTAAGTTAGATATTTTTATATTTATAAATAAATAAAGTAATCACCAAACACATTTATTTTTTAAGACATTTAGGAAAAAATCGGCGTACATGAATGAAATAGTTTTTTAAATTTTTATAATCTTCTTTCTGCAGCTCATTTTCGATGGCTTTTTTCTTTCTGTAAATCAAAAGATCTCGAAGGACCTTCAATATTTGAAATGCTGCCTTCACAAATACTATAAAATATTTTAATATTTTGTAATTTAATGAATAAAACTTACATTGTATTTTCTTCTTTTTCCCTAAAGCTCAAGGTAGGGCTGTCGGAATCTAAATTAAAATTATTTTCTTGCATTTTTTAATAATTTAAAAAAATTATATTTTAACAATATGTTAACAATATGTTAACAGTTATTTATTTCGGAACAAAAACCTATATAAGAATTTTGCATGCATTTTCCCATTATGTGTTTTGTGTTGGTGTGTTCAGTTATTTTTCTCTCACCTTCACAAAACCTATAATAAAGTTACTAAATTTCGGAACAATAAATTTCTACACACAGGTAAGTTTGTGTGTTCCTATAATATATATTTATTGATTTTTTTTAGATTATAGAAGTTATTAGATTTCGGAACTAGGTGTAACATATCTGTAGGGTTAAACGATTCATATATTAGAGTATTAATAGAAAATCGCAAATAAACATTTATGATTCCATTTTAAGTCAAAGAGGTTGGTGAAATCATCAATTCCAGCTTAGAATTATTAATTAACTTCGACATTACTTGAATTTAATTGATGAACTCAAAATAATTTTATTATGCATGAGATAACAATGATTAATGTTTAAATTTTTCATAATACATATCCTTCTATTAAGAAAATAATAGTTTAAAACTAAGTTTAGTTAAAATCTATGTCTATTTCTAACAATGAGTAAAACATTTTATTGAAATCGTCTAAATTTATAATTCTGGTGGTAACACTTGTATGTATGTATTTATGTATGTTTCTACTACAATATATTTCTTCTGCATAAGTTATTTATAACAATAAGTAGATAAATTTAATAAAATTTAATATTCGAATGAAATTAGGTGGGAGCAAGTGATAAACAAATTGTTGATTTTTTTATATACTGAAATTATGCAAGCACATAAGTTGTGTTTGATTTTCGAAAGAGTGCAACGATATCACAATAATTTAAGGGTTTCTGTTATTAACACTGTACCAATGTGTATTTTTTAAATAAATTCGCACATTTACCAAAAATATTGTAATAAATGTTTAAGTATTTTGCATTATGAAATAAATAAAAATAAAAAAAAAGAATTAGATGTTCTAATTTGTATACCACTAGAACATAAAAATAACTAATTAATGTAAACCTGAAATTTAAACAGAGAACAGCAGATTTTTTTTAAATTTATTATTTCTTATTTATTTCGGATTTCTATTTATTTAAAAAAGAAAACTTACAAGGATTCTTATACAATAAACAGATCTTAGTGGTTTTGATTAAATAATAAACATTATTTTTTAATGAAAAAATAATTAGGCATAAAAACATTTTTTTGATTATTGATTTTAAATTACAAAACGCATATTCTAACGTAATAAGTAAGCATTAATTGAATTTCCTTTTTCATTGAAATCTAATGATTTTCTTCTTTGGAATAGTTAATTTAATAATGATATTTATTCACAAAATTGATTATTTAAGAAATTTTTTAACTATTTAAAAAAAACAAAATATTACATATTAATTCACAGTGAATTTACATCGACGTCTAGTCTAAGTTTTCAGGGCATCCGTTTATGGAAAACTTTGCTAAACGTTTCAAAAATATTTTAAATGTTTCTTTTAAAAATGAAATTTGTAAATATATCTTTTGAAATAAATAATTAGAAAAAAGCATTAATTAATCAATGATTATTAAATTAATAAAAATTTAGTAGAATTAATAAAATATAGTATAATAATTATTTAAATAAAAATATAAATTGATTTTACTATTACAAAATTTGAAATTTTATCTATTAATTTTAAAATTATGTAAAATATATTTTAACAATTTTATTTCATATATAACTTATTTGAGTTTTTCAAGTTACCTGAGTTTTGTATTTAGTAAAATGTAAAGTTATTTTGACAACATTATATATAATAAAAAAGGTGGTACTTTAGTTTGGGTTATGAAAGAATAATGTTGATAGTGATTTTATACACACAAAACTAATTCGAATTTTTACAAGCATTTTATGGCAAATATATATTTGAATGAGTTTTTAGCTGTCGTTTCATATGGATTAGCATCAGGACTTTTTGGATCACCAAATGCCAAACAATCTACATTGACAGAATAATCACAAATAAAATCTTTATTAAACTCAAAATGTCATCTGATTTTACTTTATTTCAGTCAAATAATAACAGGGATATTATCTTGTTTTGAATAAATTAAAACAATTTGGAAACTTTATTTTCAGTCATATACAATTAAAGCTCAATCAAATTTAAAATAATTCTATTTAAAAATGTTATTCATTATAATACAAAAAAATAATACAGTTTGGCTATGATGGAGAATAAGGGTACTGATTTTGAAAATAAATAAATAAATAAATGAATAAATAAATAATATAAGTATCTTGTGATTAAACTAATTGTGATTAAGAATAAGATACAACTTCAATGATTGATTAAGACAGAAAAAATTAGAAAATTTGGATTGATATGATGAATTATTGTATTAAAGAAATTATCAAAACCAATCCTTTTTCTAGCCATCCATTCATCAAGATAACTTGGCAGTAGTGCTTCGTTTGTTCCATACATATATTTGAACCTTCTTTTTGCAGAACTCCAACAAGCTTCAACATTGTTCCAATAAAAAATTATTTATATTATATTATATTACATTATTTATTTTCAAAATCAATACACTTATTCTTCACCATAACCTGCAAACTTCCTTATATATAACAAAATAAATTTTACATTATAAAATAATTGATCCAATATTTATCAAAAATGATCTTATAAAATATTAATAAAGTTTTTCATCAAATTTTGAACAGTTATTAGAACTTCAATATCATTTACATTTTGTCAAATCACTTTAGTTTTCTTTAATTTAATATCTTTTTAATCGAATTCTATTTTAATGCTTTCTTCATTCATTAATTTTAATAATTGTTAATTACAACAAATTTAGACATTAAACCAATTAAATCCTTCCTGTTATTTTTTTGGTTTGTTTTGCATTCTTTCAAGCTTCACTGTGAAGCCTTCACAATTTAATATAAACGTAATTGATGGTTTTAAATATTAAATAAACATGATAAATCATTATATGATAAATAAATTAACAATTATCTTGTTTCATTGATAGCCAAAAAGTAAAATTTATACGAAATTAAAATCAAAGTTTTTTAATTGATTATATCAAAGAATTAATCAAAAAATCAATATTTTATTAAAAATTTTTTAAAATAATTATTATCTTTATTTATGGTCTGCATTGAGAGAAAAGGAGAAAACTTAGTGGAATTATTTTTATTAGACTTGCATAAAAACGAAATATTTTATGTATTCATTGCTTTGTTTTATTATATAATTGATAACAGACACTTTCCATTAAAAAAGGTTTTAAATGAATTGTGTTCGAGAAATTTTAAACAAATATTGTTTTGTTTATTTCAATTTGAATAATTTTGAAATAATTTATCAATTTCAAGACGAATTAAAAATTTTGTTAAACCAAATATTTTGAGAATTTTTTTGGTCAAATGAAAATAATATATAATGATTTTATATAATAAACCAAAAAGTATATTGAGTAATTTTAAACCTTTTAAATTATCACATTACTACATTGAATACACAAAAGGACACAGTATAAAAATTATATTATAATACAATAAATACATCATTGTTTTATATGAACATACCTACAAAAATTATGAACATTTACTATAAAAAACAAAAATTATAAACATAATCACTTAATACAGGTAATTATAATTATAAAATATGCAATTTGAGGACTTTTCACGCTCTTTATCACTTTCAACCTTCTTAGAGTAGTAGAGGGTAAATGTAAATTATAATTTATTTTAAAAATTTTCAATTTTAAACATTTTTGGAAATTTCGAAAACGATAATAGATTACTGGAAATTATTGAAAATGTAGAAAAATTATCAGTAAATGAAAATATTTTAGAAGAACTTTAAAATGTATTTAAATAAAAATTAAATAAATTAATCACAAAATTAATCACAAATGACCTGTAATTCATAATAAATGTGTCATTGGTGTTTTATGTCAGTGAGTCTTATGTAATATAAAAAATTTGGTATGGTAAAAGATGGCAAATTTAAATATTTAATTAAGTTTTGTATATTTTGTTTTTTAAATATCAATTTTTATTAATGGTCATTTTTATAATTATTTAATAGATAATAGTTATTAGCTATATTTCCAGGATACAGTGATTTCACGTGTAATTTAATCACCTATTTCTTGTTAAAATAATTATTTGTACAGACACTAACAGGTGAAATTATTATCTTATTGTAAATTATTATAAGAACCTTTTTCAATTTTCATTTCTGATTTCCTTTCAATTGAATCGCTTGACAAAGACTGTGCTGAAAATTCGTGAATATCACAAAATATATCGATACCTTTATTGGCTCATAATCAATTTTTTAATAAATACAACGTTATTTTAAATTATTAATAAATTATTTAATACAAAGCATTATTATCCCTCCTTTTTATATTAGTCTTTCCACTATAATTTTTGCAAACAAAACAAATAAATTAACAAAAAACAAAATAATTATATGAACTGTATTTTCTTTAAAACAAGACAATTAGACAGATCACCTATTGCCTCTCTGTCCAAGGTAATCTCTTTATTGATTTTGGAGATATACTAACCTCATTATTTTCACATTTATTATTTATCTTTTTATTTTTGCCAAGTTGTGGCTCTCCATAATTTAAGTTTATTGTTTTTGGCTCTTATGGAAGAAATGATTGATCACTCATGTTATAGACATATCTACAGACACAACATTAGAAACCACATTTCGGCAGGTTGAAATTGTTACATTTTGGATTCAATTATTGAATCAGTATTCGGAAATTTCAGAATAAATGGTGAAAGTATTAATGCCTTTCGTAGCAACATATCTTTACAAGAAATCTTTCTCTCTTAAACATTGCTAAAAAGACAAAAATACAGAAACAAACTTGATGCAAAAAATGTCATGTGCCTTCGATTAACACCAATTTCTCCAAATATTGTAGCTAGCTCACCCAGGTCATTAATTTTATTATTTAAACAGCCATTTTAAGTTTTTATTGTGTTAATTTTTATGTCATTTTGAATTTTATTATTTTTAAATAAATTTGAACTTATATTTCAAAAAGCTAACTTGGTATTCATAAATAAGGGTTCTGCGAGCTTTTGAAGTTTGAAGACCACTGCTTTTAAAGAATTACAATATTATTTTTAACTCGAATTCCTGTGAAGTTTCATCTATCGTGTTAGGTAACCCTCTGATGTTTAGGGCCTAAACAATATCTGTAGACCTAATAACGTAGATGCATGTTCCAGTTAATGAGCAGAAATATTCTATGTTTTCTTAGCTTTATACGTTAAGTCATACATGTATAATTCGCCAACTACAAAGTCCGCTTTCTGACTAGGGTTTCCATTCTGAGTACTCGGTTACTTGACTACTCGACAAATTCGTCAATTTATCGAGTTTTCGAATACTCGGTTAATGGAATCGAGTACTCGAGCTTTAATAAAACAATTTTTTTTGTAAAATATAACCTAAATTTGATGCATATAAATGAGACCATACTAAAAAACTACGATTAAAAAGAGTATCGAATTTTCATAATATATAAACACTGATTCGACATCTGTTGAAAGATTGATTTAACATAATTCATAAAACTTGTTTTGTGTTTCTATAACAAATAAGATGGCCGTAAGAACGTTTAAAATATTTTCTGGTTTTCGGTCAAATGTTACCTGGCCAGTCAATGTTAGGCAATCTGACGGTTATTTTATTCTTATTATGTCAGTGTCAATGTCTTAAATAAGTAAACAATATTTTTATTATATTATTATAAATTATGCGTGGTTGTAGCATAATTGTTTTTCTGCTGTAATAATTGAACAATACTTCACCAATACACTCGCTCCATCATTTGTTGAAGCAACAATATCCGTTTCTAAATTCATTCCAAATTCTTTCAAAAGGTTCTCCACTAACTCTTTGGTTTTTTCCGCAGTACATTTTTCTTTAATTTCAACTAGTCCCTTACAGCTTAGAATTGTTCCGCAGTGATTGCATTTAGCTTCATTTGCATTGACTTTTTGAAAATAATTCCAAGCTTCTGATTTTCTTTTACTCATTATGCCTATGGGTAATTAATATGTTAAAAAATGATTAAATAAAACTATTATAACTAACCTTATAAAAAAACTATTAAAGTTGAAAATTTCTGAAATAATAATAAAATTATTGTTTGATTTTAATTATAAATTATAAATTATTGAGTTCTAATAGTTTTATTTAATCATTTTTTAACATATTAATTACCCATAAGCATAATGAGTAAAAGAAAATCAGAAGCTTGAAATTATTTTCAAAAAGTCAATGCAAATGAAACTAAATGCAATCACTGCGGAACAATTCTAAGCTGTAAGGGAAGCAGCACCACTGGATTAATAAACCATTTGAAATTGCACGATTTGCTTATTTCTAGAAATAGTAAATGCAATGATACTGATTCTGAACCGTCAACATCTAAAACAATGAAGTTATCTAAAGCTTCAATTAATAGCTTTTAAAATCTCAAATAAGTTTATCAGAAATTTTAGCGAAATGTGCAGCAAATGGATGGATTTTCATTTAATGCTATGATTCATTCATATGTAATTAAAGGCTATGTTACCAGCCGTAATTATGCCATGCCGAAAAGCTGTACTAGTATTCAAAAACATGTATTAAACTTTTTTGAAGAAAAAAAACAAGAGACCAAAACTGAATTAATAAGATTATTGCATTCGAAAAAGAAATTTAGTATAGCAGTTGACGAGTGGACAGATGTTTCAATTCGAAGAGTTTTGAATGTGACTTTGCGCTCTTCAAATTCAAAGGAATATGTCCTTGAACTAGTTGAAATTAAAGGAAAATGTACTGCTGAAACAATCAAAGAGTTAGTGGAGAACCTTTTGAAAGAATTTGGAATGAATTTAGAAACGGATATTGTTGCTTCAACAAATGATGGAGCGAGTGTATTGGTGAAGTATTGTTCAATTATTACAGCAGAAAAACAATTATGCTACAACCACGCAATTCATCTAGCCGTCCTTAAATTTTTATATAAAAAAGTTAATTTAGATGACGTAGTTAAAGATGAAGATAAGACTGAATATGATGATGAAGAACTTTTATATGATGAAGATGACGAAGATGAAGAAAATCAAGTTGATGAAGAAGATGACGGAATTTAGTAATGGAAATGGAACAAAATTCGGAGTGTTTTTATTGGTTTCTGATATTAAATCATCGTTATATGCAAGGCGAAAAGTAATTAAATTTTTTAAAAATTCATCGATTAGTACTGAAATTCTATTTAAGCATGTACACCAAAAAGAAGGCAAGAGCTTAAGGTTAATTTTAGATGTAAAAACTCGTTGGAATACATTGGGATCAGCTGTAAATAGATTTTTAAAGTTAATTGAATGTGTAAATAATGCCTTAGGAAGAACTTGGTTTACAAAAGTTTGATGAAAAATATATTCTTGTTCTAAAAAGCATATCAATTACGCTTGAACCTACAATGTTAGCAGTTCAAGAACTTAGCAAAAAGATGCTAACTTAATAGCAGCAGAAGGGACAATATTATATGTTATGAAGAAACTTAAGAATATAGATACTGAACTATCACTAAATTTATTAGAAATATTAAAAAATGAAATTGGGAAACGTAGAAATAGAGATATGGTGTCCCTTATATTTTTACATCAGGGAGCTTGCGTTAAACCAAACGAGAATGAGTTTTAAAATTATTCATCTAAATCTAGCCTTAAAAATTATGCCAAGCAACTATTTCTGAGATTGTTTACTCACAATGAATTTGAAAATCGTGAAGTTGCAGAAGATTTAGAAACTGAAATAATACATTTAAAAGAAGATGAATTAACAGAATATGAAAATTTACAAAATTGTATTCAAAGTTTAGCTAGACCTAAGCAAATTAAAGAAAATGAATTTAACATTGAAACAGAATTTAAAAATCTTCAAGGAAATAGAGGGAAAAGAAGTGACGATATGGATTGCTTATATAATGCATTGTTGACTGTAGCTCCAACATCAACCTCTTGGGAAAGAGTATTCTCGGTATCAGGAAACAAAATGACAAAAATATGAAGTCGACTAGGCGTAAATACTCACGTATTTTTGAAATATTATTTCAATAAAATGTATTTATATTTAATTTATATTTATTTATTTATATTTAAATAATTAATATTTTGTCTAAAAAGTATTTTTGTTTTGACTAAAATGTTTTTCTAATGTTTAATGGATTAATTTAATTTTATATTATGTTATACTTGTTATAATGAACTGTTTATGTTTTTAAATAAATAAGTATTTTTAATAACCTTTTGTTAAGAAATTATTTCGAGTACTCGAGTAACCGGTTAATTAAAAAAAAAGGTACTCGACTACTCGAGTAATTAAAACTCGAGGAAAATGGAAGCCCTTTTTCTGACGCATTGGATATTACTATAATTTGATTGGTTAGTTAGCATTCACTGCTGTCGGAAATGAATGCTGCTAACTTTGTCGTGTTCTATTGTTGATAATAAAATTAAATTTATTTTTAATAATTTTAATAATTTTGAAAATTTTTAATTTATAAATTCAAATTTTCTGTAGAAAAATATATTTTAATAGCATAATAAAGCCACATTAAATTAAAGAGTAATTACTGATGGCAATAATTCAATTAGTTTCTTACTTATATTTTGTTGAGATTAAAGGAAAATGTTGGGATAAGTTCGTTTATATATGTTTGATGACTGTTAATTAAATTAAACATGAGTGAGACAGATTTGCAGAGAATACTCAAAATCGTTATTATTTTATTTTACATTATGAATAAAATATTTACAATAATCTATTTTTTTAACTATTTCTATGATAAATAAAACAAATAAAAAAATATTTATTATTTTATTTTATAATTTTTTTTATTTAGTTAATATTAAATCTTTAAATTTAAGAAATGAAAAAAATAGAAAATTACTATATGCAAAATTAGTATTCCAATTATATAATTGAAAATATCAAATTTTTCTAAATTCAAATTGACAAGAAATCATTCTGGCCTACTAAATATTATTTTAAAATTAGAAAATTAAATGAGGTTTCCTTAAAAGAAAATGATTAGAATGATTTTAAAAAGAATATTCAAAATATGAATCATTTTAAATTTATTACGAAATACACTTTCAAATGATAGTTGGAAATTAGTTATTTTAATTAAAACAAATTAATTTTAGTGAATTCACTACATTAAATAAATATTAACAAAAACTAATTATTTATTATTTCTCTGGCTCTTTTGCTTATTATTTTTTTCTATTGTAATCTATTAAAATATTTTAAATAATTTCAATAAAATTCAAAAACTAATAATCCTAATAATCCAATTTATTCCAATGTTTGGCAATAAATAGTGATAAATAGCCAAAATGCTAATTTAAAAAATATATAAACATTTAATTTAATCAATGATTTTGTTTTAATAATATCCGTAGAATTTAAATAATTTATTTATTAAAATATTATAACAACAGAAAAGAGATATTGAAGGAATTATGAATAGAAAATCTATATAGTTTACTAATTTTCAAAATTTAGAAATATCGTAATAATTTCTTCCAATTTTTGTATAACTTATTAATAAGGTTGCAAAGAACTCAATGCGATATGTTCGTTAGATAATGTTTTTCTCTCCGCTGTAAATTTCAAGTCCATTTCGTAGGTTTCAGTTTTGCTACATATTAGTTAGGGACCATAGGAATAATTTTAGTAGTGGGGATATTACCCTATTGGACACAGGCCTCCCACTGTTTTCATGTTTTATGGCTATTTTACCCCAAAAAACGTACAAAAAACACTAAAAACCCCTAAAAACCTATATCTTTTAATTTCTTTATTCTGAAGACATTTTGGTTTCAAAATAAAGACTTAAAAAAAAACAACAAAAATATTAAAAAAACAACAAAAATATTAATAAAACGGGCGAAAAAATACTGATAAAACTATGAAAAACGTTTGTCGGCTTGAGGTCGTTAGGGATATAAACACACTACTTGAGGATGTCAACTAGCAAGTTGCTATTTGACTAATTTATAATTTTATAAATCTTAATCTTGAAGAATAAAAAATTTTATGAAAATAGTAAAACTGCTCTGAGAGGACAGTGGTATTTTTTTTTTTTTTTTT